>PVIA01009840.1:0-56982 GCA_004024845.1 Tonatia bakeri | reverse complement strand
TCGGGAGAACCCTAATACATGGGTTATGGGCATTGTAAGCTTAAAGCTGTATTCCACCACAGAATCATCTTGCCTCCAAAACATGTTGTCCATATATAGTCCTTTGGACCAGTAATACTATTATTCTTCCAGCCACCTAAATTACAGGCTCAGAATCACTCTTGACTCTTGCTTTTCTTTCCCAGTCTCACATGCAAAGTCAAAGTCATTTCAACCTTATCTCTTTCTGCTGGAAGAGAACATCTAGGAAATCTTTGTCAAGGGGCCTTGGCAGATTTTACATTTTAATAAGGCCTTTTTCCCTTTGGTTACCAGAATCTCCCCTAAATTAATTCAAGTTCAAAGGCCCTAAGTGTCATTTTAAAAGAGGATGGAACTTCATTTTGTTAAAATAGTTTAGATTTGGCCCCAAAAGCCACACTTGAACTGAAGATCAGGGGAGATTTCAACAAAGTACTTTAAGATGGTCAGCAAATGTACCCCATAAAGTCATGGACATCCTAGTCAAAGAAGCCCCACAAGAGAGGTCTTCCAGCCCTCTGCCCAAGACAAGGTGAGGTGACTACTGTGGCACTTTCTGAAAGCCACTTGCAGAATCGCTGTCCCTTCCCTAACAAAGGAAGCCATGAAGCACTCCTCAGGACTCCGGGTCAGCAGAACCACACAGGAATACACACACACATACATACAAGCACACACATACCTGTGACCTCAGCACAGCCTGGGTCCTGCCTCACAGCGAAACAGCTGTAACCCTTACCCCTCCCTGGGCTAAAGACACTCCCCCTCTTTCCTCAGCAAATCTATGCATGGCTCAAGCAATGAAAAGAATGAATTTTTGTTTCAACCCTTGAAGTTAGTCTGTGAATAGTCTAAACAGCAACCCCTCTCACAAGTACCCTCTTTCTCCAAACCCGCCTTGTCGGCTCAGATCCATTTTCTCTTTCACCTGGACTGTTGCAATAACCTGCTAACTGGTTCCAACCTGACCTCTGCCTTCACTCAGCTGTCAGAGTGGCTCCTGAAAGACACATCTGATCCTAACTCTCCCCTGCTTTAAATCTTGCATGAAAAACAGAGGAGTACCCAAGGAGGCATGCACAAGGCCAGTAACTACAGCACTGCTTATACCACAGGAAAACCCAGGGGTTGGGGGAGACAGGGTTCACCCATGAGGAATGGTAAAATAAATTCTGTTACAGCCACTCACAGGATATTATGTAGCAGGTAAACACAACAGCTAAGTTTATACACGGTAACAAAGAAATACAGATGAAACAATATTGTTCATGAAAAATCAAGTTTCAGATTTTACAACGTGTCCTTTGCAGTTACTGAAAAACAATACCGTCCAAATAATGTAAGATGTTTTCCCTAGGTACATACGTGTGTGCAAAGGGATATACGGGGCCAGAAAGGTCACTCACCAAACCAGTAACAGCTGAAGCTCTGGGGCAGAGGACAGGAGGAGGATTCAGGAGGGCTGCTTTCATGTGAATTCACAGTATTCACAGAGTATGTCTGTAATTTAAATGTTAACTAAATTTGAATATTAAATTTAAATAAAAGGATAAAACCTAAAATGCCTTTTGTTTTAATCATTTATTTTTATTGTATTTTCATTATATTACATTTATCTCCCTTATACTCTATAAACCTAAAATATTTTTAAAACTTCCCTGCATCAATAAGATAAAAAGAAGTAAGCCAATAAGATAATATGCTTTGTAGTCATACTTACGAAGTCTTTACCAAACCCAAGGTCACAGAGATTGTCTATTTTTTTTTTCATAAGAGTTTCATAGTTCTAGTTCTTACATTGAAGTCTATGGTCCATTATGAGGTAATTTTTGTACATGGTTTGAGGAAGGGGGTCCAGCATCAATCCACTATTTCTTACAATAATCTTACAAATAGATTATTGTAAATTCTTCCAAAATAGATTAGCTGTAAAAATCAATTAACTGTAAGTGTAAGGGTCTATTTCTGGGATCTCAATTCCATTCCACAGGCCTATGTATCTATCCTTACACCAAAATGACAGTCTTGATTACTTTAGTTTTGTAGTAAATCTTGAAATTGAGAAGGTTAGTCCACCAACTTTCTTCTTTTCAAGATTGTTTTATCAATTCTGGGTCCTTTGAATCTCCATATAAATTTCAGATGCCCTGGCCAGGTAGCTCAGTTGGTTAGAGCATCATCCCAGCACATCAAGGTTGCGGGTTCAATCCCCAGTCCAGGCATGTATAATAATCAACCAATGAATGCATAAATAAGTGGAAAACAAACAGATGGGTTTCTCTCTCTTTCTCTCTCCGCCCTTCTCTAAAATCAACAAAAATAATTTTTTTTTAAATTTCAAGATAAGTTTGCCAATTTCTGCAAAATGAGAAGCTTGAACTTCCATAGGGATTGCACTGAATCTATAGATCAGTTTGGGTAGTAATGCCATCTTAACAATTCCAAGTGTTCTGGATCCATGAACAAAGGACGTAGTTCCATTTATTTGGATCTTTTCTATTTTATTTCAACAATGGTTTATAGTTTTAAGATTCATTCTGCACTTCCTTTGTTAAATTAGTTCTATGAATTTTATTTTTTGGATGCTATTATAAGTAGAATTGTTTTCTACTCATTTTCAAACTTTTCATTCCTATTGCATACAAATATAATTAATTCTGTATGTTTATCCTGTCTGTACTCTGCGAGCTTGCTGAACTCATTAGTTATAGCTTTTTAGTAGATTCTTAGTATTTTCTACATGGAAGATATGTCATCTGCAAATAAAGATCGTTTCACTTCTTCCTTTCCTATAGGATAGGTTCCATTTACTTTTCTTGCCTAACTGCTCAGCTAGAACTCCAACACAGTGTTGAACAGAAATAATAAGAGTGGATATCCTGATCTGAGCAGAAAAGTATTCAACCTTTCATCATTAAGAATGCTATTAGCTAGTTTTTTATAGGTGTTCTTTATGGTGAATTAATTTTTGACGAAGGTACCAATGCAATTCAGCAGAAGAACAGTTGATCTTTCCAGCAAACGGTGCTGGAAGAAATGAACATCCACAAAAGAGGAAAATGAACTGAGAGCCTTATCTAATACCATATAAGAAAATTTACTAAAATGGGTAACAGACCTAAATGTAAAGCCAAAACTATAAAATCTGTGGAAGAAACTGCAGGAGAAAAACCTCCATGACCTTGGATTAGGTGTCTGGATTTCTTAGATATGACGCCAAAAGCACAATCCATGAAAGAAAAAGTTGAGAAACTGGACAGGATCACAACTCTTCTGTGCTTCAAAAGGTACCGTTAAGAAAATGAAAAGACAAGTCAGTACTGGAAGAAAAGACTTGTAAATTATATTTCAAATAGAGAGTTTATCCAAAAATATATAACTCAGACTATTCAATAAGTCAAACAACTCAATTAAAAAAAACAGGCAAATGACTTGAAAAAACATTTTACAAAAGAAAATATACAAATGGCTAATGAGCACATGAAAAGATACTCAACAAAATCTGCCGTGAAGAAAATACAAATTAAAACAAGAATGAGATATTACTACCTGCCCACTAGAATGGCTACAGTCAAAAGGCAGTAAGAAGTGTCGGCAGACTTAGAAACCCAGAGCTCTTGTACACTGCTGGTGGGGGAAGAAAGTGGTAAGGTGCACACAGAATCACCATATAATCTAGCAATTCCACTCCCAAGTACACACCCAAGAGAAATGAAAACATCCACCGGCACAAAGCCCCGAATGGAAATACACACAGCCACGCTGTTCACAAAAGCCGCAAGTCGGAAGCAGTCTGCATGTCCGCCGACTGAAGAGATAAACCCAATGTGGTGAATCTGCACAACAGCCCACGTGCTGTTCAGGGGGGAAAAAGCGGGATATACTGAGGAGAAAGCCTGGCACACAAACCTTAAGCATTTACTACCTGGTCCTTTATAGGGAAAGAAACTCTTCTGAAATGTATTTTAGGGACACAGTGTGAAATACAAACCTTTTATTTTTTCAAAAAAAATTTAACCATCTCAACTATTCTTTGTATTTGAAATGCCACTTGTTCAACTCAAAAAAGAAACAGAAATGGCAAGTATACATATGAAAATGCATAGTCTCTCTACATATAATGAGTTGAAAATTAAATTAATATAGTGTCACTATCAAGTTAGGAAAGATTGCAAAGGCTTGTAATATGTGACATTAGAGAGGGGGGTGTGGGGAACTGTCAACACCAGTTTTCTTGATGGGAGCATCCTTCTTGGGGATAACATTACAAACACTGTCAAAAGTTTAATTCTTTCCCTGACTGGTGTCGCTCAGTGAGTTGGGCACTGTCCTGCAAACCAAAAGATCGCCAGTTCAATTCCCAGTCAGGGCGCATGTCTGGGTTGCAGGCCAGGTCCCCAGTTGGGGGTAATATGGGAGGTAGCCAATCAATGCTTCTCTCCCTCTCTTTCTCCTTCCCTTCCTCTCTCTCTAAAAATAAATAAAAATCTTTTCTTAAAAAAGTTTAATTCCATAGGCTCTTTCATTCACAATTTAAATTTTAGAAATTTATACTACAAAAACTCTCACTGACATTTACAAGACAATCTGTATACAGCTAATTCTTGAAGTAATGTTTATACACAATACTGGAAAAATACTAGAATACTCCTAAATGCTTATCTTTGTGGTATAGGGTTAATTCAGACCTGGAATGATCAAATCTTACACATTCCCAAGAAAAAAGTCTGCAGGACTGGCTTTTGACTAGCTCCGGGAAATGAGTTCTGAGCCCTTGGAATATTCTGCCTGGTAAGAGTTTCTGCTTGCCTGAAGCCTTGAGCCATGCAGGACAGGTTTCATCGGTTTATGCTAACGCTGTGGCATACGACTGACACCTGTTTTTGTTCTGAAGGGCTGGAGGGTGATTAGCCAAGGCCAATCAGATGGGCACTGCATGCCTACGAAATGACCCCCAGCGAAAACACCGGCCCCGAGCTCGGCGCCCTTCCCTGCTTGGTCACACTCTGCATGTGCACCTCCGCTGGGAGCAGACATCTGAAAGCTTCTGCCTGCTTTCGACCTCACCGCATAAACCATGGGCCTTTTCTCTTTGCAGATATTTATGTGACTCGTTTTGCTATAATAAACTACAAGCGTAATAGCTTTTCAGTCTTGTGAACCCTTCTAGCAAACATAAATCCTTAGGTTGGTCCTGAGGACCCCCAATACAGTATCAGTAGGAATTTTGATTAATTGATACAACGAAACAGTATAAAGCCACTAAAAGGCATGAAACACATATGCGTATGGATCTACACTCAGCGGATGCCTATGGTATATTGTTAAATGATCAGCTAGTTGCAAAACATGATTGGTATGACCTTACATTTTTAAAAGCTAACTTTTACTGAGTGTCCATGATGTGCGCCAGGCCTTACCTGTTTTTTTTGTGTTCTCTCATTTGATCTTCCCAAGACCCCATAACCGCTAGTATCATCACCACTTTAAGGACGAGAAAACTGAGGCACACCGAGGGTAAGTTACACGTCGAGGTCACACACGCAGGATGTGGCTGGCACCAGGCTGCCTCACATCAGAGCACACTCCTACTCTCCCAAAATGTGTGCATATCCGTAGGTATATTTGTAACACTGATCAAAACATATGTTTTAATAATAATTTCTTCTTGGTAATGAGATTGCAGGAAGAAAAGATTCACTTTCATTTTGAACTTTTTCATATGTATTGTTTTTGATGTATGGGCACATATTGTTATAACAGTTTTGTGTAGGTTATGATATCTGCCGTATTATTTGCCCAGTTCTCATGGATACTGTGGCAGAGGGCTGCTCTTGGTCTGTCTGTTTTCTCTCACTAATCTGCCCTTGCACCCTTCTGTTTTATTTTGGTGCAGGGGAGTCACACTCATTTTCACCAGGGGCCACATCAGCCTTGCAGTTGCCTTCAAGGGCTGAATGTAATTTTAGGACTGTATAAATGTACCAGGGTGACTACTCCTTAACAGTTAAGCAAGAGCTCGGCACTGCTGCCGGGTGGAAACAAGATGCCAGGACGGACAAAACAAGGTGCCAGGCCACATTCGGCCCGAAGGCGTTGTGTTTGTCACCTGTGTTTTAGTGTCTTCAATTTCAAACTTCACTGTAATTCTGATTATCCTAGTCCTTCCTCATTAATCTCTATCCAGATTTTGGGTTATTTTGGCATATTTATTTTTCTAACTAAACTTCAATACTGCTCTATCAAGTTCTCCAGTTAAATTGCAGTAGTATATTAAATAGAGTTCTTTGCATGGGTTTCACACAGGAATATGGTGTCATTAACAAAAAGACCAATTTAGAATTTGTGATTTCAGGGGTCCTGGCTCAAAGGAGACACCAACTGTTTGCAAAGAAAGGGTGTGATAGACAAACTGATTGGCATTGAACCGAGAATTCCAGATGGACATATAAATTACAGAAAACAGCTACATCTAAACATCTATGATCCACTTTTCTTTTTTTTTTTAAGATTTTATTTATTTTTAGAGAGGGGAAGGGACAAAGAAAGAGAGGGAGAGAAACATCAATGTATGGTTGCCTCTCAAGCGCCCCCTACTGGGGATCTGGCTCAAAACCCAGGCTAGTGTCCTGATTAGGAATTAAACCAGCGACCATTTGGTTCTCAGGCTGGCACTCAGTCCACTGAGTCACCGCAGCCAGGGGTATGATCTGCTTTTCTGGAAAATATGCTGAATTATAGATCACTATCAGTATACACAGGCCCTCTGAGGTCCTTGACAGCAGCAACTGATTTCATTCACGCAACATACATACTGTATGCCTACTACATATTGGGACTGTTCAAGGTACTTGACTAACACTCTGGGGTTAAATTCTGTCACTTAGTAGCTGTATCATCTTAGGCAAGTTACTTAACCTCTCTGAGCCTCAATTTCTCACCTGTAAAACAAGGATAGTAAGTGTATGCCTTTGGGAATTACTATCAAATGAGGCAATACATGACAGCTTCCAGGACATAGTAGATACCTAAGAAATGGAAAGTACTGTCATTCCTAATGGCTCTGCCACACAACCAGCCTATCTCAAAGTAGTAGCTCATTTCAAAAAAAAATTTTTAATTAAAAATTTTAAATAATATGTTTATTTTGAGCATTTTCAAATCAGGGAATTGAATTTCCTTTACTAAGTCCCTCTTCCCCAATGTAGCAACACACAGAGAATAAGAGGTGCAGGAAGAGGGACACCCCGATACTGGAATGCGGCAGGCAGGAGCAAATAACCTGGGTAAGGGCCCAGTCAGCAAACCCACCCCTGCCTGCGGAAGGCAGGCAGGAGCAAATAACCTGGGTAAGGGCCCAGTCAGCAAACCCACCTCTCCACCCAGGCACTCCCATTGTGCTCCTGGAGAGTCAGACGCCCATCCCAGGGCGCAGGAAGAAATAAGACCTTTCTGAGGGCCTGAACAAGGGTCTGGCAGCCGGTCCCCCTCCCCCATGCTCAGGTTGTAAGCTTTCACACAGTCACCATGGCAACCCTGTCGGAAGACACACCACCTCCAGTCTGTGAAGCAGGCAGCCTGGCCTCTTCAGCACTGTGAAATATCCAGAACGCTTTGAAACTCATTTTTTGTATCTGTGGTCTGCCCGGGAGATGTGTGAGAGGAAGGGGCGGAGCTCTGCTGTTAGTCTGCGGCTCGGCAGATTAAACAAAAAACCAGCGCGCACACACACAACGCTGAGCTGAAAGAGACTATGCTCACTACGGAAGTAAAACATTTTGACAGCCTCACTCAGCTAACTGTCAAACACGCAACAAAAATTGTTTTAAAAAAGAAAATCAGCAACCAAGTACAAATAGGAGCCTAAAAGAAACGGATTAAAAGCAGCCCAGAACTTCTTCAAGGCATGGAAAAGAACCTGCAATATAATGGGAAAAAGCAGACCGGACAGAGGTTTACAGGACCTTCGTTTAGGGGGGACTATCAATCGGTCAAGGTGGGTGCTGAGTTCTAACGCTCACAGGCAGTTGAGGAGCGTCAGTGATAAGCATGGCTTGTTAACTCCTTGCAGTGTGGCTTATTAACCTTCGCTACACAGCTCAAACAATAAAGAACAACAGGGTGTGTGAAAATGTAGACAGGCATCTATGCACACACCTTACAGACAAGACACAGCACTCGGCACTTCTGCCACTGCGTATGAAGCCAGTTACCACTTCCCACAGAACTGCCACCTACCCATGAGTAGAGAATTCCAGAAACACAGGGAACCTGGACAGCTGGGTCATCTTTCTCTCACAGATCATCTCACCACGCACTTAACCTGAAAGTAAGAAAGGGCTCATGCCCTTGTCTCTAAATTACACAGCACCCTGTTCTGTGATGTCTCTCTCTGGAGCAACATCTAAAGGCCTTCTGGGTAGACTGATGCCCCAAGTGGAAAGAGGGTACTTTAGTCTTGGTGGGGAAACAAACACACAGATGCTCCTTGACTTACAATGGGCTTACATCCAATAAACCTAAAGTTGAAAATATAAACAAAAATGCATTTAACACACCTAACGTACCAAACAAAAGGCTGGCCTATAGGCCAGCCTATCTTAAATGTGCTCAGAACACTCACATGAGCCTACAGTTGGGGAACCACCTGACACAAGGAATGCACTGCAGGGTATCAGCGGTGTGCCCTCACGACCACGTGGCCGGTGAGCCACAGCCACTATCACTGCCCAGCATCACGGGACAGCACCTGCCACATACATGTCTCTAGCCCGGGAAAAGATCAAAATTCAAAATCTGAAGTATGGTTTCTAGTGAATGCTTTGGCACAATCATAAAGTCTAAATATTGTATTTCAGTTATGTTTATATTTTGTCTAATCATTACAATTATGCCAATTTCATACTAAGTTCTTAGAGTGTGGCTCTAAGTTCACTCCAAAACTGATTCTCCATAAATTAATTACACATTCTCTTCTTATACCTGGTAGAATTCCAAAGCTCTTCGGTGCAGAGAAGGATGGAGGCAGGAAAGAAGCATGAGTAAGTGACCTTATTTTCCCCAACCTGCTCCAAACACATCCATGGAAAAGGTAACACCGCCTCACTGCCTGCGACTGATTGGCAGGGGCACAGACTGGCTTGTTAGCTTCCTACAGAAACAAGTGTCGTACCTGCAACAGGAACGCATTTGTATACTGAACCAGTCACGCTGTCTTCATGCCAGCTTTATATCTTTGGTTGGCTCTGGTATTTCCATCAAGATAACCTCTCCAAAAAAAAAAAAAGAAGAAGAAGAAGAAGACAATGCCGCCAAACTCTCCAAATGCTAAGCAGCTGCTGAGCAGGTACATTGGCTGGTCCCAAGCAATGGCAAGTACTCCCCCCTTCTCATGACCTGGGCTCCACCCTTGTGAGGCTTCAGGAGCTTCCCCCGGACACCACCTGTAAATGTGGAACTCAGGGGATGAAGAGGGAAATGAAGGTTTCATTTTACTGGGTTGGCCATAAGGTCCATTTGGTTTTTCCTGTAATTTTACACATTAAAAAAGACACACTTTATTTTCACCAATAACTTTATTGATTTGGATATTTTAAGTATGACAGCTGTCTCCTGTGTGGTATAACACTGACTGTTCTCAGTTAATGTCTCAGTTTGATTGCTATCAACTTCAATTGGCCTACCCAACAGTGGAGCATCACCCAGCGAGAAATCTCCAGCACGAAACTTTGCAAACCACCTTTGACACGTCCGATCAGTCACAGTATCTTCTCCATATGCTCCCCCAATCTTTTTTGCACTTCAGTTGCTTTTTTACCTTTCTCGAAATAATAAAGCATAATATGCAAAAAATGTTGCTTACTTTCTTCTATCTTCAATATTAAAATGGCTACACAAAAATTCACCAATTTTGATAAGTTCTTTTTCTAAATGCATGCTGATATGACAGCTGTTATAATACAATCTAACAAAATTGTTTCAAATGAAGTTAAAGACGACTGAGCTCCACTAGAGCCGTCTTATGGGGGGAAAGAAAACTTTCTGGCTGACCAAATAATTCTTTCACTTATTTAAAGCCATGTTCAGTCCACATACAAATACACAGTTTCATTTCTTTTGAACATCCTTCCTATAATGTCTTCCAAGTGTTCTAATAAGATAGAAATCTGGAGAACAACTGAACCAGTGTGATAAAGGTGGATATGATTTTAAATTGCACACATTTAAAGCATCCATAATAATGTTAATTATTTGCTTCACCACTAAGGAAATCAAAACAATCTTGCATCTCAGAACACCTCTTGGAAAAACAGTAAGTCTCCTACTAAATTAAAATACCAGGTTTATAATACCTATTGAATTAATTAAGGTAAAATCTTGAGCATGCCCTACCTTGAGTGTCTCAGCCTCAGCACTGCTGACATTTGGACCAGGTAGTCCTTGGCTGCGGGCCTGTCCTGTGCAATAAGGGGGCCGAGTGTGCAATAAGGTAGTGTGACTAGCAAAAATGTCTCCTGACATTGGCGAATGTTCCCGGCGGGGCAAAAACCACCCCGTGGTATTGCTGCTACACCAAAAAGGATCTTTATCTACATTCGCTTTACAGATAAGAAAACTGACACCCAGAAAGGCCAAGAGGCCAGCTCAACACCATAGAGCTGAATTAGTGGCCAAGACAGGGCATATGCTATGGAAGCTACTCCTCAGTCCTTCATGTTTTTCACACTTAACTGGTATGTGTTGGGACTTTGCTGGAAGATATGATATTTTAACTTAAAATAAATGTTACCAAAGGTATGTTTTAAAGAACTCAACATCATTAATCAACAGTATAGAAATATTAGAATGAGAAGCTTGTTAAATTTCATGGCGAACATATGACTTTTCTCCTACACTTCCATTCAGGCTAACTCAACAAATATGTATTAAGCATTTTCTAAGCACCTTCAACATTCATTAAGTGGAAAAGAGTCCCCGCTTCAGTTCTTTAGCCCTGCAGTGACTGACTGTGAGGCAAGGTCACCAGCCAGCCTGGCGCATGTGAAGCACCAAGTTCCACAAGAAGTTTCCACAAAGTAATACAGAGGTTTGAAAGGGGGAAAATTCATGTTAGCTTGAAAATCCAAGAAACCACAGAGGAAATAGCAATTGAAATGGTCTTTTCAAGGTAAAAAAAGGAATTCTGGGAAGAAAGAATAGCATGGAGGTGGGAAGGAAAAGATTACTGAATTGCCTAATTGCCTGGAAGTTGGAGAAAATATAGTAGGCTAGCAAGGAAAATTGAAGGTTATATAAAGGCAGGCTTTATATGTTTCTTTATATGTTACATTTGTTTTTAATTTGTTAGAATGAGGTACCATTGAACTTGTAAGCATAAATAAAATGTGATGCAACACTTCCAATAAGTTGTTTCCTCATTACTGCATAAATAAATTTAAGAAGGGACTGACTGCTGTGGGACCACCGATGTGTTGAGAAGGCTTCGGAGGCACAGCCTGGCAAAGAGGCACAAGTACCCCGAGGCTGTCTGTCACTCTGGGACTGGAGCGCTGAAAATGGTTAGAAAGACACCATTATGCCCGTGCAAGCAGGAGGCACCGTGCAGAGGCTGACATGGCAGGACTGGGACACGCTGAGACAGGCACGGGCTGATGGGAGGTGAGAAAACAGGGTAAAGAGAAACATGACCATCACCCCCTGAATCCTAATGACTGAGAGAACAATGGTGCCCCACGCAGGAGCCCTGAGGTCGGAGAAAGAACTGGTTCGAGGGGAGAAAAGGAGTTTGAGATGTCCTGAGAAAAGCCCAGTAAGACATTGGAAAGAAGGGCTGGAGTGCTGCGGAGGGATCCAGACCAGGGTTTAGGTCACAGAGAAACACGAGTTAGAGCCGGCGTCTTCCGCGAACGCCGCTCTCCAAGCTCTAGGAGGAGATAAATCCTACAGAAGAGAGGGGTGAGAAAGAGGAGCTGTAAAGGATGCCTGCCTTTGCTATCATCATTTCAGATCTCATTAAGAGTGTTCATAACTGGCTTTTTAGTTTTTGCCAGAATTTAAATGTATTATTCTCAAACTTTGGACCAATGGAGTATGAAAAATGTCCTAAACACTTTATAGTAAAAAACTTTCAAGGTAAAATGTTATTACCACATAGTGTTTTTATTTTTAAGAAGAAAGTATACTTCACACCTTTTAATGTACTTAACTATGTTTTTTTAACAGAACTGGAATAAACAAAACATTGATCAATTCAGCTCTAAAATAAAATAAGAATGCCTACATTTATGCAAAAGTAAGAGGAAGTATAAGAACAGAAAAGAGGCTGTGAAGGAATTTCTAACCATCTGGGTGCAAGAAGTAGGGGGTCAAATGCAGACAGTGAAGTTCAAGTGCACAGGAAAGGCAAGTAGGAGGGGCATGGACACAAGTCTGCGGTGCCCCAGGCTGGGTTTGGTTTCCATGAGGCAGCAGCAGAGCGTAAGCGCTAAGTGACTGCTCTCCAGAGTCAGACAGACTTGGTTCATTTCCCGGCTTTGGCATTTGTCAGTTATGAGACCTGGGACAGGTTACTAAACTGCTCTGTGCCTCCTTTTCCTCATTAAAATAAGGATACCATTCTCCACACGTAACTTATGGGAGGTTAAGCATGTAAAACACTTTACCTTGCCTCCTCCTTCATCAACAGCTACAGCTGTCAACAATTCCTCACCCTCCCCCAACAAGTAACACCACAAAGGGCAGTGGTCTGGTCCTCTGCACCAAGAGCCAGGTCAGGGGGCACGGAGGACCATTCTCCACTCCTCCAATTAGTGGTGCTGGCTGAGTGGCTGCACATGTGACATGAACACAGCAGAAGAACCAACCAAGGAGAAAACAAGCTCGTGGGGTGTGGGGAGGGCTGAGGGAAGGGAGTGGGTGACAATTTAACATGATACAGCAGGGATAAGCATATGTTTCTAAAAAGTGTCAGATAGTAAATATTTTAGGATTTGACTGCCATATGGTCCTTACTGCAGCTACTCTACTCTTGCATGGTGAAAGCAACTGTAGACAATTCATAAATAAATGGGTATGGCTGTGTCCTAGTAAAGCTTTATTTACAGCCCTGGCTGCATGGCTCAGTTGTTGGGGCAACATTCCATGCACCAAAAGGTTTGCCAGTTCGATTCCTTGTCACGGCATATACCTTGGTTGTGGGTTCAGTCCCCAGTTGAGGCACATACACAAAGCAACTGATCAATATTTCCTTTCTCTCTCTCTCTCTCTCCCCCCTCCCCCAAAATCAATGGAAACATGTCTTCAGGTGAGTATTAAAAACAAACAACTTTATTCACAGAAACAGGCAGTGGTTAGCCTATAGGCCAGGGTGTACTGACCCCTTCGATAAAAGGTGGAATATGACAAATGTTCTTAAACTTCTAACTCTGGCGGCTAAGTTTAGAGAAGGCAAAAGAGAGTAACATATTGAGATGAGTGAGACCACATTTTAAAGAATCCCAGGCAGCAGAATCTCAAGGGTGACAAATGGCTTCAAATGTTCAGTGTTCCATTATTTTTGGAGAAGGGGAGGAAGGAGGACAAAGAGATTGACAAAAAAACATGGAAAATAATAAACAAGTTAAAATACATAAGTCAAAACATTTATGAACATCCATCTACATCGCAAATGGAGAGCATTTCAGTCTCTGATTCCTTACTAAGCTTCCTGGGCTGATCTGGAAAACTGAAATAGTACGACCTTATTTCCTGGTTAGAGGGACTTGCACTCAGCGCCCAGGAGATAAGGAAGGGACTAATATACTTAGAAAATCAAACATTCAACAGCGGCAGGAGCCCTGGAAACTTTCCTCAGGTAGCACAGGGGATAAAAAAGACAAACGACTCTAGATTTATCAACAAGTCATTGAAACCTTTAGCTGGAGAGATAAGACAAGATAAAAAGACAGAAGGCTCCTGTAGGAAGAGATAAATGTGGAAGATCAGAGCTTCTGAGAGCAGAGGGTGATTACCTGCAGTCCGGAGTGAAGAGAGAGAAAGCTCTTAGCCTGCCCTGAAGAGCAGGCAGGAGCTTGGAAAGCAAAAATTAAGAAAAGGCATTCCAGTTGAAAAGACCACATGGGGCAGGCAAATACTCAGGTCAGCAGAGGCCACATAAAGGACTTCAGGATGACATTCAGAGGGGAGAGGGCAGAATGGTTGTGCTGGCTGTTAAAATCCCCCAAATATCCATATCAGAGGCTACCTCTCCAGCCATATGCAACTGTGCTGCCATCGCCCTGGCCATTCCTCCCATGCTCCCTCCCATTCTCCCAGTTCAACTTCCCACCACGTCTACAATCCAGTAACTGAAGTGAGAACAGGCATGGCAGCTGCCTGCAGGACTTGGCCCAGCAGCAGGTCCAGCACCTGTTCTGTTAGGGCTGTGCACACACCAAACAGGACGAAGGGTGAGAGGCCTGGCTTTCTTTGCTGTGCTCAGACCAGCTACGGAGAACAGTGCAAAGGAAAGGAATAAAAGCGAGGCTGGGGAGTAGCTGCTTGAGTGTCGTTCTGTATACCGAAAGGTCGCGGGTCTGATTACTGGTCAGGGACATGCCTAGGCTGAGGGTTAGGTCCCAGCTGGGGTGCATACGAGAGGCAACCCATTGATGTTTCTCTCTCACATAGACGTTTCTCTCTCTCCTTCCTTTCCCCTCCCTCTAAAATCAATAAGCATGTCCAGAGGCGAGGATTTTTTAAAAATAAGGCTGGACACAACCACTGGCACCAAATCTAAGGGCAATTTAATAGAAAACTGGTTCAAATATCCAAACTTCTATAGTCCATATGAAGTGCTTGCAAGGTTCTGTTGATTTATTAGCTAAGTTTTCTTTAGGAAATATGTGATACATGCACATGGTTAATAACTAAAGTGTACAAACCCTGGCAGAGTATAGGGCTCGACTGGGCTCAGCTGGTTGGAGTGTCGTCCCATACACTAAAAGGTGGCAGGTTTGATCACCAGTCAGGGCACATACGGGAGACAACTGATCAATGTTTCTCCCTCACATCAACCTCTCTCTCCCCCCCTCTCTCTCTCTGTCACTCTCTCTCTCTCTCTCTGTCTTCTGTCTGACTCTCTCTCCCCACAACATCTCTAAAATCAACAAAAAATATACCCTTGGGTGAGGATAAATAAATAACTGCACAAAAAGTGTTAACAGCCTTTCACAAATATTTTATAATTACCCAAGAATATAGCCCTGGCTGGTGCAGCTCAGTGGATTGAGCATGGACCTGAGAACCAGAGGGTTGCCAGTTCAGTTCCCAGTCAGGGCACATGCCTGGGTTGCAGGCCAGGTCCCCAGTGGGAGAGCACAAGAGGCAACCACACACTGATGTTTCTCTCCCTCTCTTTCTCCTTCCCTTCCTCTCTCTCTCTAAAATAAATAAATGAAATATTTTTTTAAAAAGAATATACATAAACTCACCCTGATTTTTTAAACACAAATAGGAATATACTAACATACACACTGTTGTGTTCCTTTGTCTTTTTTTCACCTGACCAATGTATCTTTGAGTTTGTTCCGTCAGTAAATAGACATGTACCTCATTATGATTTATAATCACAGGGCATTCTATTCATTATATGGCTCTACCTTAATCTATTTAAGCGGCGCTCTGCTGATGGACACAGAGGTCATTGCCCACTCTTTTAAGGCAATGTAATTCACACACTGACAGCAGACACTGCCGGGGGTCAGTCTTTGCATATGCGTATCTGTGTCAATTTGAAAGAGGAAGCCTAGTCGAAGTGGAAATGCTAAGTCAAAGAGTATGTATCACTGAAGGTCCTTGAGTGGGAGAGGCAAGAAAACAAAGCGGGCGGATGACTGGAGACACCTGTGAGTCAAGGTGGGCAATGTGGACAAAATAGTGTAAAGGACTAAAGGAAGAGAGACGATGGAGAAAGACCACTTGGGAGGCTCTCGCAATGTGCAGGTAACACGACCTGACTGAGGTCAGGGAAGGAGGAGGGGAGAAGGGGGGTTTCAGGACCTACGCAGGTGAGACTACAGAGGAAAAAATTAACTAGTTAACAACTGATGATATGGAGACAGGAACAAGAAGGAGAGCAGGAAGGATAGTGAGGAAAGGAGAGGGGGAAACCAAAGACTCACAAAGCATTCCCAAGCCTGAAGTACCAGGACAGTCTTGAATGAAGAATACACATTGTACATGGTAATGCTGAAATGTCTCCAGCCAGGTAGATTTTATTAACTGTAGCTGGGAATATCTCACTGAGCTCAGAAAGGAAGAAAAGGGGCAGCGGGGTGGATTTAGGCACCATCTAGAGATGGGTGGTATCAAACAGGACCTCCCTGGGATAGAAGAGTGCAGAGCACAGGTGCCACCTGTCTTGAATCACCAACATTTAGGGAGTCAGGAGGAGGCGATCAGACAGAGAGGGCAGAGGGGGAAAGCCCCATGATGTGTCACGGAAGCCAAGAGAGGGGCAAGTCAAGGTAGAAGGCAGCCTGGAGGGAGAGGTAAGCTCACAGCAGAGGAGAACAGGGACGATCTGGCAGCCTGGTCCCATAGTCTTTCAAGACAAATGGAAAAGACACCACAGGAAGGAAAGGAAGCCTGGCTGGGGCTGCCTTCAACCAAGCCATCACTGAACAACACGGACACAGGGGCTTAAGGAGAACAGTAAAATGGAACAGGACTTTTCTTAGGATAGAAAGACAGCTCAGAGTTCGTAAGTCGAAGAGGATTAAGTGCAAAGAGGAGAGAACTGAAAAACAGACAGAGGGGTAACTGACAGAGAAATCTCAGGACTGGTGGCCCCAGATGCCTCATTATCATGACTGATCAGAGATTCTAATCAACTGAAAATCAGTCCCTGGTCACACTGTTTAGACACGGAAATGACTTCCTTTATTTGTGGTTTCTGGTTCCAACTCCAATTTTCCCATTTTCTGGTAGCCTTTTGCTTCCATTGTAGATGCTGTGAGCTACTAATCCCCAAGAGCGGTTCTGTAGTAAGACAAGCATCTCAGAGGCTCACAGCAAAATGTCACCAACACGAGCTGCCATCTGAATGTGCTGTATTTGTGCACACTCTTGTCCATGGAGGACTCTTTTGTCTAGTTATAGCAAACCGTCTGCTAAATCAGAAATAAAGATCTAGAAAATGCCACAAAAACAAGCAGCAATGCAAAAGATGACATTCAACTCTTCCCAAGACTCAGGGTATTACATACTTTCCAAACTACTGTTGGAAACAAAATGAAAATTATTTTTTTCAGAATAGGTCTCCCAGGGAAGGAAGACATTAATGTCTCTTGGCTTATTCCTTTACTGTCAGGTCAGTAACATCATTAAATTCAGCAAGTTACTTTTTTCGAATATTAAATCATCTTCTTACTTCACTCACAGTGTTAGCAATTCAATCTTCCTTAAAAAAATGAGTTTTCCCAGATTGTAGATTATCCAAGACTGGTTCTCTTCACTGCTACTTCTATTTACTAGTAAATAAAACTGAATTTTTTAGAGTACCACTTCTGTAACCAATACTAAAATTCAAGTCAGTAAGAGTGGACATGAAATGCAAAATCAGTCCCAAAGGATGAAAAAAAAGGATTAGCCATAACACCTGACGAAATGAAGGAAATTAAAGGTGAAGGAAGAAAGAAAGGAAAGGGAAAAAAAAAAGAAAATGGGTACAATCTTAAAACAGAAAAGTAATATACTGTTCCTTTTTTAGTGTGGCAACATACTCATTTAAAAAATTGAGAAATTACACTTAAAAACTTGTGCCCAGAAAAAGACATGTTGAAGAAAGTAAAAAGGTGCTCTGATGGGTGTGGCTCAGTTGGTTGGGCATAAGTCCTGGAGAGTGAAAGTTCGCAGGTGTGATTCCGGGTCAGGGCACGTGCCTGAGTTGCAGGTTCAATCCCCTGACAGGGCATGTATGTACAAGGGCAACCAATCAATATTTCTCTCTCACATCAATATTTTCTCTCTCTCACTCTTTTTCCCTCCTTTCTCCTCTCTCTAAAAATAAATAAAATCTTTTTTTAAAAGAAAAATAAAAAGGCAAGCAGCAGACTAAAGAAGGCATGCACAATACATACATCTGACAAAAGAACCACTAATTTTTATATATATATACACACACACACACCCATACACACACACATATATATACACATACACACATATAGTCAAAAACACAATAGTTAAATTTAAATGGACTACTAGAAATGTTCAAATAATTTAAAAAGGGCAGGAAAGAAGAAACACAGGAACAAAAAGCAGAGGGAACAAACAAAACAAACAACAAACTGGTATGCTTAAAGTAAAGAATATCAATAGTAGCCCTGGCTGGTGTGGCTCAGTGGATTGGGTGCCCGCCTGCAGACCAGAGGGAGCTGGATCCATTACCAGTCAGGGCACATGCCTGGGTTGCAGACCAGGTTCCCAGTAGGGGCACTCAGGAGGCAACCACACATTGATGTTTCTCTCCCTCTTCCCCCCTCCCCCTCTCTCTAAAAAAATGAATAAATTAAATCTTAAAAAAATAAAATGATTACATTAAATGTAAATAAGTATACTAATTAAAAAACAAAGATCTTCAGAATTGAATTAAAATAACCCAATTATGTGATATCTACAGAAGGCTCACTTCATATATAATTATACCAATGAGTTAAAAGAGGTCAAAGAGATATATTACATAAACATGAATGAAAAGAAAACTAACATAGATATATTAATATTAGACCAAGTAAATTTCAAAGCAAAGGCAACCACAAGGATATTGAGGAACATCATGTAATGGTAAGTGGGTCAATTCATCAAGAAAATATCAATATAACATCCTAAATGCATATGCACCTAAAAGTAGACTTTCAAAACACATGAAAAAAGAACTGTAAGGAAAAATAGACCAACCCACAAGTATAGCTGGAGATTTCAACACTACTAGTCTCTTAGTAGTAAATGGAACTAACAATAAAAACAGCAAGGAAGCGGACCTGAGTGATGCCAGCACCCGACTGGAACTAACTGACATTAACAGAATACTCGATTCCATTACAGCAGAACACACGCTCGTTTCAAGTGCATACCAAGTAGTCACCAAAATAGACCATATCATGAAACATACATCAAGTCTTAACAATATGAAATAGTTCAAATAGTACAAAGTATATCCTTTGACCATATGGGATTAAATTAAAAATCAATAATAGAAAGATAAGAAAATCTTCACATTTACAATTTAAGCAGTACAATTTTAAATAATCTATGACTAAAAGAGGATGTTTCAAAAGAAATTTTAAAATATTTAACTAAAAAATTTTAAATATACCGTATCAAAATTTACAGGATGCAAATAAAGCAGTGCTTCAAAGTATACTTAATCATTAAATACTTATGTTAGAAAAGAAAGTATCAAATCAATAATCTTAGTTTCCATCTTATAAAACTAGAAAGAGAAGAACAAAATAAGCAAGGCAAGCAGAGGGAAATAATAAAGATAAGATCAAAAATCAATTAAGTTGAAATATAAAAATTAAAGAAAAAATCAACAAAGCCAGAAGCTAATTATTTGGGGGGGAAATCAGTAAAATGTATAAATCTCTAGCAAGGATGACAAAGAAAAGGGAGAGAAAGAGCAAATGACTAATATAAGGAATGAAAGAGGAGACATTGCTACAGACATTAAAAGAACAAGATATTCTTACAGATATTAAAAGAATAAGAAAATACAATGATTAAAAAAATATGCACATGATTCTTGCAATGCAGATGAAATTGATAAATTCCTAATAAACAATAAACTACTAAAACTCGCTTAAAATGAAAAATATAAACAGAATATTCCTATAACTCTTAAGGAAATTGAGTCCACAATTAAAATCCTTCTGAAGAATAAGTCTCCAGCTCCACACAGGTTCACTAGTAAATTCTACCAAATATTTAAAGAATAAATAACTCTAACTCTACACAAAGTCTTCTAGAAAATAAAAGAGGGAACACTTTTCAACTTATAAGGCCAATATGCTGATATCAAAACCAATAAAAGGTATAAAAAGATAAAACTACAGACCAATATGCCTCATAAATACAGACACAAAAGTCATCAACAAAATACTAGTTTAAAATATCCAGTTATACACAAAAAAGAATAATACAGCATGGACAAAAAAGTTTAACCCAGAAATGTAAGACTAGTTCAATATTCAAAAATCAATTAATGTAACCCAATATATTAACAGTATAAAGAAGAAAAATACATAATCATATCAATTAACAAATGTGATAATTCAACATTCATTCATGTCAAAAAGTCTCAGCAACTCCAAATAGAAGGGAATGTCTACCCTCTCCACTCACTCTTATTCAATTTTATACTGGAAGTTTTAACCAGTGGAATAAGGCAAGAAAAATAAATAAAAGGCAAACCAACTGAAAAGGAAGAAAGCAAGCCACCTCTGTTTGCAGATGGCATAATAGTACATATAGAAATAAAAATATCTTATAGGACTGCTTATACCAAGTACTACAAGGATGAGTTGTGATTGCAACTTTTACACATTACTGGTAGAAATGCTAAATGATACCACTCTAGAAAATTTCACAGTTTCTCACAATTTTAAACGCAATGGCCCAAGCAATCTTGTCCCTAAAGCATTTACCCTTGAGCAAACTACAGTCCTCACGCAAAATTCAGTCTAGCCCATTCATTTATACATTGTTTTGGACTGCTTTCTACTACAACAGAGTTGAGTTGCAACAGACTATTGGTCAGCAAAGTACTTACTATCTGGTCCTTTAGATAAAAAGTTTGCCAACATCTGCCCTAGAGAAAAGAAAGGTTAACACAGAATGCAATGTTCATAGCAGCAGCTCTATTCATAGTCACCAAATTGGAAACCCACCCAAATGCCTGTCCTTCGACAGGTGAACACATGAACAAACCATGGTACATCCCTACAAGGGTATACTACTCAACAACAGAGAGGAACGAACTATTGCCTATTGACACACAACAATGTGGATGAATCTTAAAGCAGTAAGCTGAGTGATAGAACCCAGTCTCAAAAGGTTACATACACAACAATTCTGTTGTACGACATCCTCAAAATGACAAAATAGTCACAAAAAAACAGATTGGTGGTTGCCAGGGTTTAGGTGTAGGGGGTAGGTACCAAGGGACGCTTTGGGGTTAATGAAACTATTCTGTATCCTTATAATAGTGGTGGTCATATGTGTGTTAAAAGTCATAAAACTCCAAACACCAAAAATGAAAGTCAATTTTACTCTGTTAACTTAAAATGTATTAAAAAGATAAGCTTTGCTTATAATACGAGCCCCTTATGTAAGATATTTATTCCCTTCTAGTACCTGAAAAGTAATATACATAGAGACTTACTGTGAAAACATGAAAACATATGGTACAACTTTTATTGTTGTTGACATCTGTTTTTAGCTTCAACACTTATTTTATTTTCAATTAAATGGAAAGCCTGGACCAACAGAAGTCCAGGAACTCGAGCTCACCGTGGTTGGATTCATAATGAAGAAACTATTTCAGGAAGCCTCAGGATAACACATTAACAACCAGTTCATCTCGCAACTTAAACCCGCCTAGAGTGGCAGAACTGCTGGAGACAAGTCAGCTGAAGCCCTGCCCAGTTCGGGTCCTTCCTTTCTCAGAATGTCACGTCAACAAGGCGCAAAGCACAGCACGACGAGCAGCTTGAGAAGGAACAAAAAGACGCTTATCCAAAAACACAGACTTGACACGAGTCAGCAATGTGTCCTCAGCCAGTCATTCAGCCTCTCCGTGCCTCCTCGGCTTCCTCATTCACAAAGAAAGATCCCAATACCCTTTACACTCCCTTCCAGTTCAAAGTGAGTTCATGTTACCATCATCCATGACTTCTAAACCACATATTAAACATTAAAAAGAAAAAAGATACAGCAGCATTTATGTCCCAAAGAAAGTCCTAAGAGGACTATTTGTGGCCTTTTTATTAAGCTAAAACGGAAAAACCCTTAGTCTCCTCAGTGTCCCTCACCTCTCAAAAGGAGCCAGCGTCTAATGGTCTCTGAGTATCCTATCAACCTCTAAAACCACCTATGAGGATTCCTTTCAACAACTCCTGAGCACACGTGTACAGTGGGAATTACACTGAAACCTTCCTTTTGTGCAGATTGTACATTAGGTAGTCAAGTTCAATGTTGATTGTGGTGACTGCAGACTAGGTCTCCTGGCACAGCTGATACACGGATTTGTATCTCTGTACCCCACAGATATTAAGAATATAGCTGACAGCCCTGGTCAGTGTGGCTCAGTTGGTTGAAGTACTGTCCTATAAATGGCAAGGTCACAGTCCCAGTCAGGGTACATGACTAGGTTGCAGATTCGGTCCCCAGTCAGGGCATGTACGAGATGCAACCAATCAACGTCTCTCTCTCTCTGGCATCGATCTTTCTCTCTCTCTCTCTCTTTCTGTCTCACTCCCTCCCTCCCTCCTTTCACCTCTCTCTAAAAGCAGTATGTCTTTGGGTAAAGATTTTTTTAAATAACTAATTTTAAAATAGGATAAAAAAATAAAATAGCCAACAGATCAAACACGTAACCTACCACCAGTTTTGAGTATTTAGAAAACCTAGTTGAATGGACTTCCAGGAAGACGGAGGCATAAGTAGTCTCAGTGTGCCTCCTCGCGCAACCAAAGCTAAGGACAACAAAAATTGAGAAACAAGAAACAACGAGAACAGAGGGAAATGAACTGAATGGAAGTCTGACTACCAGACCGGTAAGGAGCGGCGGACTTGGAGACCTACGGAGAGGGGTGAGAGGTCCCGGCAGGAAAGAGCGGTGGCTGGCGGGCGTGCAGGGCACAGACGGCAGTTGGCGGACCCCAGAAGCGCAGGGGCGGCTGACGGACCCGGTGGCGGACCCTGGGCGCAGGAGGCAAGGAGCAGACCCAGTGAGGTGCGCAAGGCAGCTGGCTGGCCGCAGCTACACGTTCGTACACAAACTAAGCAAAAACGGGCAGTAACACAGACTGCGCAACCCAGGGCCCCAGCGCCGGGAAACAAAGCCTAAGAGCACCGACTGAAAACACCTGTGGGAGCTGAGGCCAGGAGATTCTTTCAGACTCACAGGAGGCTCCTTGGGGAAACCCACAGAGTCCAAGAAAGTGCACAGGCCCACCCGCCCGGGAGCCAGCACCAGAGGGGCCCAGTTTGCTTGTGGGAGGCGGCAGGGGGGACTGCAGTCCTAGAGAGAGCAGAGCAGGTGCCATTGTTCCCTCTCACACCCCGCCCCCACATACAACGTCACAACCCAGCGACTGGGGTGCCCCGCCCTGGTGAACACCTAAGGCTCCACTGCCCATATGTAACACCTGCAACCAGACCAAAGAAAAATAAAGAATAAAAAAGATGGCTCAAACAGAATTGAAAGCACCAGAACCAATTTTTTTAAGTGACCAAGAGATATCCAATTTATCAGATGCACAGTTCAAAGCACTGGTGATCAGGATGCTCACAGAATTGGTTGACTTTGGTCAGAAATTAGATGAACAAATGCAGGCTACAATAAGAGAAATGAAGGAAAATGCACAGGGAACCAATGGTGATGGGAAGAAAACTGGGACTCAAATCAATGGAGTGGACCAGAAGGAAGAAAGGAACAACCAAACAGAAAAGAATGAAGAAACAGCCCTGGCTGGCGTAGCTCAGTGGATTGAGTGCGGGCTGTGAACCAAAGCATCGCAGGATCGTTTCCCAGTCAGGGCACATGCCTGGGTTGCAGGCCATGACCCCCAGCAACCGCACATTGATGTTTCTCTCTGTCTCTCTTTCTCTCTCCCTTCCCTCTCTAAAAATAAATAAATAAAATCTTAAAAAAAAAAATGAAGAAACAAGAATTCAAAAAAATGAGGAGAGGCTTATGAACCTCCAGGACATCTTTAAATGTCCCAACATCCGAATTATAGGGGTACCAGAAGGGGAAGAGGAAGAGCAAGAAATGGAACACGTATTTGAATATGTAATGAAGGAGAACTTCCCCAATCTGGCAAAGGAAATAGACTTCCAGGAAGTCCAGGAAGCTCAGAGAGTCCCAAAGAGGTTGGACCCAAGGAGGAACACGCCAAGGCACATCATAATTACATTAGCCAAGGTAAAAATGAAGGAGAGAATCCTAAAAGCAGCAAGAGATAAGGGGACAGTTACCTACAAAGGAGTTCCCATCAGAATGTCAGCTGATTTCTCGAAAGAGACCTTGCAGGCAAGAAGGGACTGGAAAGAGGTATTCCAACTCCTGAAAAGCAAGGGCCTACATCCCAGATTGCTCTATCTAGCAAAGCTTTCATTTAGAATGGAAAGGCAGATAAAGCGCTTCTCAGACAAGGCCAAGTTAAAGGAGTTCATCATCACCAAGCCCTTATTATATGAAATGTTAAAGGGACTTACCTAAGAAAATGAAGATTAAAAATATGAACAATAAAAAAAGACTTCAAACTCACAGTTAGTAACAACCATACCTAAAACAAAAGCAAACTACGCAAACAACTAGAACAGGAACAGAACCACAGAAATGGAGATCACATGGAGGGTTAGCAACAGGGAAGGGGGAGGAGGAGAGAGGGGGAAAAGATATAGAGAATAAGTAGCATAGACAATAGGTAGAAAATAGACAGGGGGAGGGTAAGAATAGTATGGGAAATGTGGAAGCTAAAGAATTTATGACACATGGACATGAACTAAAGGGGGGAATGTGGGTGGGAGAGGGTGAGCAGGGTGGAGGGGAGTGAGGGGGGAAATGGGACAACTGTATCAGCATAATCAATAAAATAATAATAAATTAAAAAAGAAAACCTAGTTGATGAGTTGAGAAGAGACACATATTACATATATGAAAAAAGAACTACTGTTCAGCTGGCAACAAAAAAAAATTACTAATATTTACATTTCTCTTTGAGTTGTATGCTGAAAAACAGAAAATAAAAAATGCAACAACCACACACGAATTTATGACTGGTCAATCTGTGTAAGCGTTGTTGTTCTAATATAAGCTTTCTGCAATGGGTGGCATGATTCATCGTGCTAAGACTTGCTTCCTGCCGACAGTATTAAACTGCAGTGTTTCTTATACCCTTTGCCCTTACCAACACGGTATTTACATAATTCACTTCCACCAGAACTAAACACTTCCCGAGGGTACTTTACTGCAGTCCATGGCTCACGGCTAAAAACTTCCATGGTGCTGAATCACCACGGTGCAGAGTCATGTCAACTACTAAGAAATTGTTATCTATCCATGTATTTGTAGTGGGACAAAACGAAATACACAAAAGAACTGAATGTCAGAACTCTGGAGACAATCTTCTGACATATGACATATCAAAATAACACTTTAATGCATTTGAATCTATCAAAGTAAAAAAGTTTGTGTAACAAAATAATAAACTAAAAGATTGGAAAAAATACATGAAATGTAAAAAAGTATATCTATCATTCATAAAATTCTCAGACCCATAAAAATATCAAGCATAAAGACATAAATGAGCAAAATATATATGCACAACTCACAGGAAAGGAAATAAACACTTGAAATGTTCAGTCTCAACTAATAAAAGTGGACAGACCCTCGTGCTTAGGACACAGCCTCTCACTCCCCCATCTACCCTTGCCGTACCAGTGCTCACACCAACGCCAGTGACCAATGCGCCCTCAGAGTGCCGCAAACGTGACGACCCCTGCGGCAAACGGGCCTGCAGTGCGGCTCAGTAACACACTCTCCACAGCAGTGAGGCTGTGGAACTCCGAGCATAACAACTGGGTCATGTTCAGGTACTCAACTGGCTGAAAGATGTCAATCTTAAGTAGTAACTGAAACAGAAACATGGATAAACGTTTATATGATTAAAACTTGCAAGTACAATGACCCTGCATTAAAATATGGGTGCATATTTTAATAACCACACACTGGACACCATTTAAATGTCAGCCAGAACTGAAATGGGTGGACTAACATAAGGCACTTCCATAGGACATGCAGCCATGACAAGGCGTGCAGTAGGCCTGCACGCTCTGGCATGCAGAGATGTCCACGGTGTATTACTGAGGGAAAAGAAGGACGGTTAGGGGTAATATGCACAGTATGACCATACTGTTGGGTTAAAAAAACCTACTCTATGTCACATATGATTTATTACATATGTGTATGTACACAAACTATCTGGAAGTATATATTTCAAATCATGAACATTTAAAAAGTATGCTTAGAAACTTTAATTTTTAACTTCATTCCCTTTTCTATTATACATATTTAACAAACTGATTACTTTTAAATTTTAAAAACTCAATTATATATTCAAATAAACTGAAATAGGAAAAAAATTAAAATGTTGAAGCAGTGAAATCATAGATGATATAAATCAAGCTTCAAAGGTTTTTTTCTAAGTAAAAGTTTATTTTAGAAGTAAATAGCTGTAACAGGTAGCAACGAGTCAGCGGCAGGCTGGACATATCCGTCCACTTGCAGACTCCTGTGCACTTCAGGAAACTGCTGTGATGCACGGGCGAAAGCCTCTGAGGACACAAAGAAACACCCTGAGGGCCAGAACCTGCAGAAATGAAGCACCTAGGAAAAAATTCAAGTGTTCATATTGCAACTTAATAGCTCTAAGGTCAAAAAAACCTAATTTTCAATTCAGGATTCTATTGGCTTTGGAGAACAAAAACAACATGAAATGCTTTTGCATAATTTTATTTAAATGATAAGTTCTCCCACAAGCACTATGCAGAAAATGTAGTCAATGTAGTTAATGTATAAAACTAAAAACTACATATTATTAATGAGTTTTCAGAAAAAAATATCCTGGCCTTGTTCTTAGTACTGAAACAATTGTCATGCTAATGGAGGTCAAGTGAAATGCATGTTCTAAAACCAGACGATAACATAAAAATCACTTAAGTTTTTGTGACACTCTGGTTTGCAAAGAACTCAGTGTGCTTCAAAAAGAATGAAGACGACAGGCCTTGAAGTATGCGAGCCCGGAAACAATCCCCATACTGAGCACCGACCCTACGATGACCTCTCAGACCAAGGCACAGGTGACTCCAAAGCGGCTCTGGGTGTGCCACCTTCCAAGACACCCCTCAGACAGGAAGGGGTGGAGGGAACTCACTCTTCCGGCTGGGAAGCGCCATCTCCCCAGGCCTGTTGGCTTATTCACTCCACAAACAGTGCCAAGCGCCTTCTGTTCATTCTAAGCTTTGAGGATGCCCTGGTGAAAACGAACAAGTCCTTGCCATTGCTCTCAGGGACTTTACACTCAAGCAAAGGAAAACAAACAGTTAAAAAGTCAACAAAGTGAGGACAATCCTTCACAATTAAGTTTAGGAAGAAAACAAAACAAGGTGATTTGATCAAGTAATATGGGGTGGTGCTACTTGAGATGAGGGCCGAGGAAGGCTTCCCTGCAAAGGGAAAGTTGAGGCAAAATCTGAATAAGGAACCAGGTGCACAGGAGGACCAGGCAGCTGTCGTCAGTGGGAAGAGCTCCTATGAGGTGAAGGGTAGGCAGAGGTCAGACCACGCAGGACATGGAGACATGGAGAAGAGTTTAGATTG
The DNA here is from genome assembly GCA_004024845.1 of Tonatia bakeri. NCBI lineage: Eukaryota > Metazoa > Chordata > Mammalia > Chiroptera > Phyllostomidae > Tonatia > Tonatia bakeri. The sequence continues at coordinate 29,312 of PVIA01009840.1, read as the reverse complement.
TCATTTAAATACAATGGACAACCACTGGAAGATTTTGAAAGAAAAAGGGTGGAAAGATTTAGTTTATAACTGAAAAAGATCGAGCTGCAGGCAAGGTGGGGTTAGCCACCTGGGAGGGAACTGGAGAACCAGGGACACGCTCTGGATGACTGCTAAGAAACTGGATGCAGGGATAAGGAAAAAAGGTTAATCACAATCTCACAGATTATTCTGAAAGTATTTTTTTTTTAAACAACTACTTTCTTGATCCTCAAATCAGCAGTGCATGTTTCAAGATGTCTCTCTCTGCAGTGGTTCTGATTTGCCTAATCTTCCAAACAAGTTCACGTGGTATTATAAAGGGGTGCAAAGTATATCCCCCATAATCCTTGATTGGGGGAAGGAGGTAGTGGATGATATGGTATTTGAGACCCATTTCATAACAATGGCAAGTAACAGCCATTAACTGTGGCAGAAGGGAAGAGGGCTGCTGCCCAGGGTGAATTGTGTGTGACTCTGAGGGGAACCAGGGACCTGTGCCATAGCCAGGGAAGCTATGAAGCTCCTATGTGAGAGGCAGGGGGCAGATGCTCACCCTGGAAGTCGCTAGGAACTTTTGCCCTGACTAAAGATGGCAGCCAAAAGAAGGTAAAAGATATGAAGCAAAAATGGCAGACACTAACACATCATAGGAGGGGATGGATATGAGTTCACGCAAAAGTTCCCAGCCAAGTGCTTAAATGAGGGTGGGCTAAAAGAAGAGGTCCACCTCAAGGTCTGGTGTGTAAGAGAAGAAGGAGAAGCCACACAGTCTGGAGTAAGGGAGAGAAGGTCTGAAAGCCAGAAGTTCAGAGTCACCAGAGGTGGCAGTATGGTGGGGACCTGCCCGGCCACCCAGATTTGTGAGAGTTGCTTGGAGCTGAACTGTGACCACGAATGCTGATCTGCAGACGTCTGCTTTTCTAAAAGATGGTACCTCCAACTGGCATATTCTGAAACTGGCCTGATTTGGCAAAGGGAGGCAGGACTATGTGTTTCTGGGTGGTTTTAAAAGGAGCAAGACTTAACAGCAGAAATCTGCCATTATTCTAAATCTGTATAACCTTTAAATAAACAACCCCTTTCCTCTTTCACCAAACTCTTGCATTGGGAGTCACACTTCTTGTTGGTGAGCAAACTGAACCCCACAGCTGTTCCAGAACAGCATTGGCAAGGTTCTATAACAGTAACCCACAGCCAGCTTTTGAAAGTCAGGTCATGACACAGAGAAGCAAAATAAACCAGTCCACTGCCCAAATCCAAATCAGCCCCTCTACAGCTCCACACTTTAAACAGCTGAACAGGGTGGTCACACGCATGCCCGGTGGTACTGCTGAAGATCTCCAAAACGACTTCCCAGTCACTTAAAAAAAGAGACAGTAGCTTTTTCCTGATAGTTTGAAAATGAGAGGAGATCCTGGGAAAAGTATTTTCACATACAAATGCATCATTTTCACCACATGTTATTTTTGCAGATGAATTTATTTCATTTGGCTGGCGAGTGAAATATGCAACCACATTCATGTTCCAAAACAGTGGCTTCCCACACCACACAGCATCATTCCCGAGGGTTCTTACAGCAGGTCTAGATGGAGCTCACGCACACGCACACAGATCTGAAGGCTTAAACTTTTTGGCTCCTTAATTTTTCCAGTGGGACACAGCAATACTTGTTAAATTTCAAGAGGCTTATTATGACCTCAGAGAGCCCTTCATAATACAATCCATTAAAAATCTATAGACTAAAGACCAATTTAATTTTTGTTCATTCAAACATTGAGCAAATGTGTATACACAGCTCACAACTTACACGTTCTTCAAAAAACATTTTGCCAACCCAAGATTAGAAGCCAAAAGGCTCTAGCTCTACATAATTTCTGAAGAAATGTTTGATTTTAAAAAGATTTTTGACGGACCTCAGAGTTTGAAATAAAGAAAACTTTACACAGTATCTCAAGAAAGTGCTCACGTGTTTATTACCTTTCATTCATTCAAGTATCCACTCTTGGAACTAATGCGCAATCATATAGTTTCTCCTGCTTCAAGATGAACGCTTGGCCCTGGCTGGTGTGGCTCACTGGTTTGATCCCCAGTCAGGGCACGTGCCTGGGCTGCAGGCCAGGTCCCCAGTATGCAGCACACAAGAGGCAACCACACGCTGATGTTTCTCTTCCTCTCTTTCTCCCTCCCTTCCCCTCTGTCTGAAAATAAATAAAATCTTTTTAAAAATGATGAATGTCTGAACTGGCCAGAATGTGATCTCTTCATACATGAAGATATAAGAAAAAGCCAACACATGATTGGACAAAGAAAATGCAGTAAATACACGCAATGGAATACCACTCGGCCTTCAAAAGGGTGAAATATCACCATCTGCAACAACATGGATGGGTCTTGAGAGGACCATTCTTCGTGAAATAAGATAGGGAAGGACAAAAACCGTATGATCACTCACATATAATACATAAAGCAACAAATAGACGAAACAAACTCACAGACACAGACAACAGAGGGAAGCGGGTTGGGGGGGGCAATGAAGAGGGCAAAGAGAATCAAACACAGAATGTCGGAAGGAGGCTGGATTTCAGGTGGTAAGCACACCATAGAGTACACAGATGATACGTTATAGACCTGTACACCTGAAAATATAATGCTATTAACCAATGTCATCCCAATAAATTAAATTACATTTTTAAAAAGGACAAGAAGGATATATGCCAAACTCATAAAAGTGGATCTTTAAGTAGGTGGAGGAAAGGCCAGAATGTGAATGTTGACCAGAAACAACTTTAGTTTTGTGAGTGATGTTCTGTTCATGAGATAATTTTTCTTAGAACCTTAATATCTGTATGCATACAGAAAAAAACTACCTCTTAATATGATTAAAATATTAACATTGATCCATTCTAGGATTTGAAAAATGAGTAGTTATTATTCTCCCCTTTATATTCACCTCTTGGGAAAATGAAAAGAAAGGAGAACAGGCATGATTTGTTCTAACCAGTGGCATGGCTACACCAGTACTCCCACAATGAGACATATTAATCACGAGCTTCAAAAGAATGAGCAAGAGCAAGAAGCTTTAATACATTTCATAATACTTTACGCCTTATACAGAAATTACAGTTTCTTTGTGCCGTGCCTGGCTGACTTGGGGCTATCTGCCCAGCTGACAAAACCCCCCCTCTCTTGGAACCGGTATGGATCAAGCCCACTCTAAAGGGTGCCTGGTGGTAACAGTACCCTCCCGGTCAACACGGACAGCATGGCTTGAATTAGGAGCCCATCACAGGCCAATCAGATTCTCTGGCCCAAAAACCCCAAACTGGGTCTGTGGACTGCTCCATCTCTTTGTGTGAAGGACCCGCTCTTGCAGGCAGCCTGGGGAGTGAAGGAAGCTGGCTGCAGAGCAAGAAACATTAAATAGACCTAGAGAGAGACACAGAGGTGGGAGATGTGGCTGGAGTCTTACTGGCTTTCTAGGACTGGAAAAGGTCTCGAGTCCTGGCCCTGAGCTCCGGGACTACAGGGGTTCCTGTAGGGAGAAGCCTTATGATTAAGTCCCCATTTGGACTTAAGAGAGCATGGATGGTTTCTGTTACTTAGAAATTTGTTAGTTCTAATATTTCAAAGGCTGCTGGGTGGTCCCCAAGGTTCTTGGTCTGGTTAGTGAGTCAGCAGGGGTCCCAGCAGCTCACCAAATTCAAAATTCCTCATTAACTCCTTACTACTTCCTAAAAGTTCAAAGACAATAAGCTTTGTGGGGGGCTCCGGTTCCGGCTGCTTGGACAAGTACTGCATTGTGATCATTAATCTCTCACACACAGACATGAGTCTGAAGAGTGACGTCTCAGAAGCTGCGGTTCCTTTTTGCACGGATGTCTCTGCTACGGCCTCAGCTTGAAGCAGCAGCAGCAGCACTGCACTGATCTTCCTTACGCTCAGCACAGCGGCTGGATGTTCCGCACACATCCTCCGGCATCCTCCTACATCCCACGTCCACCCGCGATGCAGGAACCGCCTCCATCCACAGGCGAGGCAGTCAGCATGCCCTGGCCGCTGAGCTGCTCGATGGCAGAACCAGGACTCTCCGCCTCTGGTTCCTGCCCTTTCCACCACACCTGCTCCTTCTCAGATGCTCCGAAGGCTCCCAGGGGAGCTTTCCTGCCTCCACATCTCCTCAAAGCCCCTCTGACAGGTGAGCACCCAAACTGGCCACTCTGCTGGCCCTCAGTAAGCCAGCTGGCACGGTCCTGTGCGAGGGACCCTGACAATGTCATCTCCCCCATTTCCGTTCCCTGGGCCTCCTCTTCCCCTCCCTGGATCCTGGCATTTTCATCAAGATTACGTGTCCACCTGTCCTCCATAAATCCCAGGTGTGCATTTCTCAGATCAGTTTTCCTCGCAAGCAGCAAGGACAGTGCTAGTGCACATGGGTTCTTGTTACTACATTACATCCTTGTGGGAAACTTAATGCAGAGCAACACGAGACGCCCACAGATTTGGCGACCCTCTCCTCGGCCCCGACTTATCCAATTTTAGGCTGAGTTGTGGAAACTCAATGTCAACTTCAGGGCCTCCAACAGAATCATCATGAGGGCTTGTTAAAACAGATTTCTGGCCCCACCCCTAGAGCTTCCGATTCTATACATATGGGATACAGGTCTAAGAATTTACATTTACAACATGTTCCCAGGCACGTGGGCTGATTAATGTTCCTCACCCCCTACAGATATCTAGGTCCTGATCCTAATCCCTAGAGCCTGAGATGTTACCTTACATGGCAAAAGGAACTTCACATGTGGGATTCAGTATCTGGAGATGGGGAGGTTTTTCTGGGTTACCTGGTGGGCCTTTAATTTCAAGGGTCCTTATGAGAGAGAAGCAGAGAAAGTTTCAATAACAGAAGAGGAGATGGCAATGTGACAGTGAGGCTCAGAGACTGGAGTAATGTGGCCACAAGCCAAGAATTTGGCAGCCACCAAAATCTGGAAGACACAAGAACAGATTCTTCACTAGGGTTTCTAGAAGAAACAAACCCTCTGATGCCTTAAGTTTAGCACCGTAATATTCAGCTCAGACTCCTGGCCTTCAGAACTATAAGAGAAACAACTATTTCTGTTGTTTCAAGCCACTAAGTTTTGGTAGTCTGTAACAAAAGACACAGCATATTGCTGGTCACGGTCCACACTTCGAGAACCTCGCACTGTGAGCCCTGGCCGCAACTAAAGCCACTTTGAGGATCAGGGTCTGCAGGAACAATTCTCCGGAAAACCCGGTGACAATTCTGAACAGTATACTAATACACACACCCACACCCTCCCTTCTCTTAGCTCATACAGTGGAAAACAGCACAGCAAAGTGGTTACAAGGCTGAGTTCAAAACCTCACTCCACCACTCAACGGCCCTGTGGTTTACCCAATCTCTTAATCTCTTTGTGCCCAGTTTCTGCATCTTTACTTTGGGGATGCCACCACCAGCTTCAAAGCACTATTGAGAGCATTAAACGAGATAATATGTATAAGTTCTGCCTGAGCCATAGAAAGCACTCACCAAAATCTACTATCATTACTTTTGTGACTTATAATTGCATTTCAAGTAGCTAAACCCATATGTCTTACTCTGATCAACAGAAACCTGCTTTTTTTTTCTAAGTCCTCATCTTAGGACATGCTTAGAGGGGAAGAGAGGGAGAGAGGGAGGAAAAGAAACATTGATGTTAGAGAAACATCCATCAGTTGCCTCTGACACTCACCCTGACTGGGGACTGAACCTACAACCCAGGCATGTCCTCTGACTGGGAATCAAACCTGCAACCTTTCAGTTTACAGTTCACTCCACCCAACTGAACCACGCCGGTCAGCGAAAGAGAAGTATCCTCCCTGATGATGTATTTATTGACACAAATTAGCAAACAGCTCCCTCTGAGATCTCATCAGATCATCCACAAATTTATCAGAAAGAGTAACAAAAAATAGTAAGGAGTTTTTTCGAAAAAATCATATCCTCTCCCCTGCCCATCAAAATCTTGCATCACGGATGGCTGCCAGTCTCTCCAGCCTGAGTTCTCGCCACTCACCCTCACCCGACCATCGACTCCAAACTTACTAAACTGGTACTTCCTCAAAATCCACTCCTATTTCTGCTTCCACATATGCCTCTTAATCTGCCTTGAAAGCCCTTCCCTGGTTCCCACCTTCAGCACAGCCACGTAGGCGGAACTTCCGCAGGGAGGCCCCTCCACGTGCTCCCTCCACGTTCTCCCTCCACGTTCTCCCCGGGTGTGGAACGAGCCTGGCTCTCCCTGTTCTGGAGCAAGTGGGAGAGCACAAAGTGGGAGAGCACAATGGGAGTTTTACCGCCCAGAGGGGAGACTGCCACTTAAGTAAGGCAAAGCACAGGGATACTGGACCCAGATGCCTGGGTTCACAACCCTGGTTCACCACTTCCTCATTTTATAATCTTGGGTAATTAACTTCAGTTCCTCATTTTTTTTTTAAGATTTTATGCATTCATTTAGAGAGAGTGGAAGGGAGGGAGAAAGAGAGGGCGAGAAACATCAATGTGTGGTTGCCTCTCACATGGCCCCCCGCTGGGGACCTGGCCTGCAACCCAGGCATGTGCCTTAACTGGGAATCGAACTGGAGACCTTTTGGTTCGCAGCCCGAGCTCAATCCACTGAGCTACACCAGCCAGGGCCAGTTCCTCATTTATAAAAAGCAGATTTTAATAGTGTCTGCTACCACATAAGGATATTACGTGAATTAAATAACTCACGTAACAAATGACGTCTAGCATACAGTAAGTGTCTAGCACAGCAAACTGTTACCTGCATATCTGAGTGTTCCTCTTCAGAAATGTCCTCTTTGGAAGCTTTACTCTTTTCTACCAAGCTGCCCCCTCCTCAATACATCACTGAAGCCCCTCTGTGATGCTGTGCCCTCGGAACCACTTCATGAGCCATGCTGGAGAAATCCATTCCTCACTCATGATGGCCCCTGACAATCCCAGCAGCAGCGTGACCTAGTGCAGCGATTTTCAACCTTTTTCATCTCGTGGCACACATAAACTAATTATTAAAACTCTGCAGCACACCAAAAAATGTAATTTGGGCCCATCTGATGACAAAAACAGGTGTAATTTTGATTCATTCGCACGGGGCAGCTATTGTGTTGACTGCTGTCATTTTTAAGCTGACAATCTAAGGGACAGGAGGTCAGTGCCCCTGACAAAATACTTAACTATTGCATGTTTTCAATATTCTTGCAGCACACCAGTTGAAAATCGCTGACCTAGTGCCTGAACGTGGATATCTGCCATGGCTCAAAGCATCTAATGATACCCCAAATCAAGGCAATAGCCAGTGAGGTGTTCCTTCTGAGAATAATCAAAAATACTATCATGGTGCACACTGAATCTGATACTGACCCCCTCCCTGTTCTACAGTAGCAGAGCCCCAGCGTTTAGTTGGGCATATGGCATCCAGAAGACAGGTGTTACTGCCAGCCCTTCTCGCAGCAGAAGTGGCCGTGTGAGAAGGTTTGGCCAGTGAGATCCGAGTGTGGGCTGCACCTTGCAGCTGGTCTCCCCTGTGGAGAAAGGATGAGCTTCCCCCTCCTGTTTCCCTTCACACTGGTTTATCCATGGACGGGGTGAATATGGAATGCGGAAACCTCTCCTTACAATGTGGACACGATCAGCACTCCAGAGAAGGCAGCACAGAAAGGAGGGAAACTGCCTCGCTGATACTGAGGAGCCATCACAGCAGCCAGGATGGGTCATGCCCATGGCTGCATGTTTAAGCCACAACTATCTGGAGTCTCTCAGAACCACTAAACCTGTATTTCACCTAATTCAAACATGTAACAGCTTCTAAATGTATCTGTAAAAGAAAAGTTGAAAATACATTTTAACATTCTACACTTGCTCAGCTACAGGATTAGTGTCGCTGGTTTAACGAGCCACACAGTATGCCGTAATCATCACATCGCCGGAGATGGAAGGGAACGCCAATCCCACGGTCCAATCCACCCGTGTCACTCAACAGCACTCTGGGACATTGGTAATGTTTTCTTTTAAAAATGTTGAACCACACAACAGGAAAGTATGGGCCATTCTAATGGACAAAGTTCTGGACCAGCTCCTGGGAGATCTGGACCGTGGACCCAGCCTTGCCAAAGGCAGCAAGACCTGCTGCCCTCATTTTCTGTATCCGTAAAACACTGAAGCTGAGGCTCAGAAGGGAACAGAAACCAAAACTCTACAACCAAAGAAAGAAAAGCCCCAAAAGTAGCAACTGGAAGGAGAAAGCTGAACCCAGAGGAGGAGGAGCCCATCAAACTCATCAGCCACTGCCGCAACCCTCTCCTGAACAGGCCCGGGGTCCCATCTGTGCTCACTGCTGGCCTGGCCACATCCTCCTCTCACTGAGGCAAGCGGGTGGTGCCAAGGGCTGGGGCAAAAGAGCTGAACGTGTGGGTGGAGTTTAGAGAGCCCCATCCCTCGCTCATTGGTGTTAACATTCTCAAATGCCCTAGGCCCAGTTAACCAGGCCTCACTTTTTTTTTTCAGTCTTTTCCACCACTTCCAATTCCTCTTTCATTAGATTTAAAGAACACAGAGGTTGCAACAAAAGGGTCTTCTGTTGCCCCTTCTCCTCTTCATGCCATAATGTGGACTTATATACAGTAAGCACACAATTAATTTATTTTAAACTTATAACTGATCCCCTAAGAACCCAAACATAAAATAACCTATAGTGGGAGCTGTATGTTTGTATCATTTTCCTTTGTGTCTGTTTCACACGTGGGAGGCCAAAATCTACCACTTCAGTTACTAAATTACATTTCTTAATGGAACTCTCACACCAGGTGCGATGTGCTACATGAAAGAGGCCACCACCAAGGAGGCCACCACCAAGCCGCCCTGGCACCTCGGCCACTTCCTAACCACGGCAGCATCCTGGACCACTCCCTCTCACTTCTGAAGAACAAGAGTGGGGAGTGGGTGAAAAGTCCTTTGATCACTTCGAAGGATACACTGGCACCACAAGGACCAAAATGCCACCCCCAAAGCTAATAATACTAATGCCTTTTGATGCCTGCTCCGTGTCTCTGAGCTACTGCTTCCCCCTCCTGCTTTGGTCCATGGCTTCCAGAGCCTCTTGAGGTCCAATTCAATCATTCAGTCAAGAGGTAAAGAAAAAACAAGAGTTGAGAGCCCTTGCCACCTCCACATTTTCTTCTTTGTACTTTCACTACCGGTCACCTCCAGATGAGAGAAAGAAACCAGATCCCTAATAAAGATTTTCTAACACTCTGGTTCCAAACCTTATTGGCCACAACAAGTCAGCTTCCAGTGAAATTCTCCACCCCAGGTTTTGGCAGGTTGCACATTCCAAAGATGGCCACCCACATCTTTCCTATCCCACCTGTCCGTCTCACAACATGTCAATGACACTCACCACTGAAGGGTGGGTCTACATTTCCTCCCTATGAACCTGGGCAGATCTTTGCAATTTCTCTCAACCAAGAGAATGTGAAAGTCACTCAGCACAACTTGTGAAGTGAGGTCATGCAAGGCAAATCAGCTTCCACCTGGTTCTGTCATGCGACGTTTCTTCAGAGCCTGAGCCAGCATGGCAGAAGTCTGGCAACCCTGAAGCCACCACGCTGCAGAGATGACACAGACAGACTACACAGGGGTAGAGGGGGACACCCGAGGTATCCCTCTGTTCCAGCCCCCAGCTGTTCACGTTTCCCTCGCCAGGCTGCAGACGTGCAAGGAAAGAAGCCTTTGAGATGATCACACCACAGTCATCCCTGGACTGCACCCTTACCAAGAACTGTGGGCCAGAACCGCCCAGCTGAGCCATCCCCCAACTCCTGACAGATAGTGTAAGATAACAAAGATTGGCGTGATGTTTAAGCCACTGTGTTCCTGTGCGGCCATAGTGACAGGAGCGCAGGATCTCCAGCAGACATGGCCCTGCTCTCACAATAGCAATTCACCACCCTGCGGCGGCACGTTGAGAACCCCTTGTCAGTGTTTGATTTCTGAGTCAACCTCTTAGTAGAATATATGGCACCTTTTCAAATAAGAGTTTAAAATTTTACTTCAAAACGTTGAGAATTTCACAATACCTCTTGCAAGATGACTTGAGAGACCTTGAAGCATCTCAAACTGAAGTTAGGCCAACCCCCCAGCTAGAAGTGTAGGACCCTCCTCTGCTTCCCGAGGCAGACCCGGAGGGGGCCGGCAGAGCTGGGCAGAACTTGGGCCTCCCCACTCCCACTGGAGGACTCTTGTCTTTTCACTCCCCTCCTCCGCCACAGCTGCCACACATAGCAGCAGGCCTCTGAGCACCAAGAATCAGGCTCCCTTAGTAATAAAGAACAACAAACTGGGACGGTGACATTCACTACACGGGCTGAGAAGCTGTCAGGATCTGTGGCTGTGGAGGAAGCAGCAAGTGACACAAGGGAAGACAGGCTTATTAACAAGCAAGAGCCAGGAGAAAGGCAAAGGGTGTGTCAAGGGAGCAAGGAGCTTCAATTTCAGAAAACCAAAGGCCTTTTAACTGAGTTCAGCTGGAATCTGAGATCACCCGCTCCCCATTTGTAACTAGAAACCCTTCCATCAGGAGCCAATTACTTTGCATTAAAGTCTCTGATTCTAAAGGACTGTGAAAACACCACGTAAGTGCTTACGTAAACAAAATATCCGTCCGTCTGCGGTATTTTGGCTCATTTCTTTCACGCACTGGTCCCTACTTCCTAGTAGGTGATGCATCTTGACACGAATCTAGGAACTCAGCTCCTATCCTGTGACAGGCCCGCCCTCTGCACGCCAAGCTGTTTGCAGAATTCCTTCTGGCAATGATTTCTATCCTTTGAAGCCATGACTGCATCCCCAGTCCTTCACCAGCAGTGTGCTGGCTCTCAACAAAGGCTAACAGCGAATACTGCAAAGACTGGCACCAGACCCAGTGTGCTCAGGTTCCCAATGCTGAGAGTCCTGCCTGTGTTTCAGAATCCTTGTTATTAACAAAGCCAATTCAGCAGGCCTAGTGATACTATGTTGGTTCTCAGGAGCACAGATACCCGACTCTGAGGCCGGCCCAACTGTTCTATCAGCAAGGAGACCCAACCCTCCCCAACTCCTAGTCCTTGACAGTCTCTAGGGTCCATCACTCCTACTACTACTACTTCTTCCCAAATCATTTTGGACTCAGCCACAGATGCACAAGGAGCCACAGTCCCTCTCTGTGTCTGGCATCTCTCTCCCCGGCCTGGCTGTCCGGAACAACGACCCCTCTGATTGGTTGACTAAAGCTCCAAACCAACTCCTCTGCCCATGGCTGTTGCCGAGACGCCCCTCTCTCATCCTGCAGACCCCAGAATGCCACTGCTCTCTGCTCCTTGCTGACACTCTCCTGCCCCACTGCCTGCTGGAGTGCTTTCCATCCCATCACTGCCTGCAGAACAGACAGGCTGCTGTTACCCTCTTCCACACAGCCTGCTCAAGTGAAAGGAACATAGAACTGGGGTTGATGAGCATGAATATGAGCTGAGCCCCTCCACTGACAGGCCTCACACAGGCTTTAAGAGCCGCACCAACTGTTGGAATTCAAAGTATAGCCCTACTGCTCACTAGCTGTGTGACTTAGGGCAGGTTACTTAACCTCTCTGGACCTTGAATGCCTCATTGGTACAATGTGATGATTTTTAAAACTATCTTATAGGGCTACTGTGAATGTGAAGTGCTAAGAACCTAGCTGACATGATAAATGCTAAATATGTTATCTATAATTATTATTTATTATCATTATCCTCATATGTCAGCTATAGTTCACCCACCACCACCCTTCACAAGATTGCTGTAAGAATAAAATGAGGTTTGGTTTGTAAGACTACCGTGTAAATTCAAAAAGTAGAAAAAAATTGTTAGCTGTTGCTATTTCCCTCAAAAAATTCATGACCTAGGCCCTGTTCCTTTTAAGGGTTTGGTGCTACATTAGAGGAACAGAGTGGATGGTACCAGGTAGGAAGAAATAAAAATACAGAAATATAGTTTCATGAATACCTACACCTCTGTATTCTAGAACTTTCCAAGCCTACATTGTATACTCCTGACCTCCATTTGGATGTCCCATGGAACATATGACACACACACATATATACATATATGTATATAAATATGTATACATATGCACAAAACTTGTCATCTCCCTACCACCCCACAATTATCCCTAAATCTGATTACCACCATACATTCCCCAAGTCCACTAACAGGGCCTTCATCCATCCAGAACTCTGGCAAATTACCCTCCACCCTCCCCAAAGTCATGCAAGTCAGTCCGTTCTGCTGCCTCATCCAGTGTAGGCTGGTGCGGCCGCTCTGCCCCTTTGTCTGCCCCAACCTCGCCCTCCCTGGCTCCCATCACCACGGGGTCTCCTAAGGATGTCTCTGCCTCCAACTGTGTAACCAAACCCCACCTGGGGCCAGTCTTCCTAGGTGAATGTTTAATTTTGTCATTTCCCTATTTAAAGTTTTCAGGTTCTTAACAACCACAGCTGTGACACTGAACTCTCGGTTCAGAAACTCCATTGAATATATGATAAATGTCATGAGCCTTCTCCCCAGAAAATGCACAATGCCTAAAATTTCACATGCAAGGTTAGACAGAACAAGGAAGCCCTGGTGTGCTAGGATAAGGAGCCCTGGTCCACAACATGGAGTCCCATCTCATAAGCTCACACAAGCACTCTCTGGTCTGCCTCCAGTTCCTTTCCGCCTCCATTTCGAGCTGCCTCTCCCCTTGGACCCACGGCTCAGCCCCTGTGAATGACGCAGACCCTCCAACACCCAGCATTCTTTCATGAGTCCCCATCTCCTTTCAGAGTTATAACCCCCTGGGGGGGAAAAAACTGTGCCATTCATTTTTGTATCCCTACGACCTGTGCTTAGACATGGAAGTGGGTTAACAAAACAAGCAGGCTTACTGTTAGTTAGCAGTTAGTCTTAAATTACACGGTAGACAAAGTAATGCCTCCAAAGACAGCCTCGACCTAATCTCCAGAACCTGTGAAGACATTATCTTAATGGCAAAAGAGATATTACAGATGTGATTAAAGTAAAGGTCTTGAGATGGGGAGATAACCCAGGTGGGCCCAGCGTAACCGTAAGAGTCCTTTTCAGGGAAATGGCAGGTAGCAGAGTCAGAGGAAGGGAGGTGACAATGAAAGCAAAGGGAGAACTGAGGTGAGTGCTGGACGGATGGACGGAAGCTGCAAGTCAAGAAATGGGGGCTGCCTCCACACACTGGAAAAGGCAGGAAAACAGATTCTCCCCAGAGCCATCAGAAGGCCCTGCCAATAACCCGGTTTTAGCCCACTGAGACTGAATTTGGACTCTGCCCTCCAGAACGGAGGTTTTCAGGCCTGTCAGTCTGTGGACATTTCTTACAGCAGCAACGTGAAACTGATGAAAGTTACTGTGCAGGGCTATACTGTATACTCCCATTACACAGCTGCAGGGCTCTCCTGTATACTCCTATTACACAGCTGCAGGGCTCTCCTGTATACTCCTATTACACAGCTGTTCAGAATTGTAAGACTGGGATGCCCTAAGCATCCATCAACAGGGGACTGGCTAAATATATCATGGTGCATATATACAATGATGTACCTCATATCCATTAGGGAAGAAAAGTTTGTTATGTCTGTTACTTTTATTTATATGCACACATAAACATGCACTTCTGTCTAGGGTATAAATTCTTACATACTGTATTTGGGGGTATACTTTTTGTAACTAAGTCACATCGTATTCTATATACCCCTGCCTTTTTTTCACTTAATACATTAAATCAGAAGTATCTTCCCAATTAATACAAAAGTATCTCTTCCTCATATCTGAGGACAGGAGTAACCATCAACTTTTACTTTCTATGAACTAATTGCATTCTGTAATAGGTAGTATCAAAAAGAAATATAGGAATACATTTCCACTGAAGAAAAGACTCATTCTCCAAAAAGTTTCATGTCAAAATTTCATTTCGATCACTACACAAAGAAAAAAGTCAGACCAAGCATTACTAAAATTCAACAACACTCATCATCTGCTACTTTCCTTATTAATAAAGAATAACACACCAATGCAAGAAATCTGAACCACACAGGCATGAAGCGAATTACACCTGGGCTTAAACTTTAGCCACTTGTCTCACCTGAGGTTCTCCTTAGCTCTCTATTATTTCCACAGTTTCCAGTGTGGCCGGCTAATGAGTAATCTCACTGAGAGATGCTGACAAACCAACACACATGAACAGCAGTAGGATATGCAGCACTGATTTCTCAAGGGACCAATATGCACAGTTTATAATGGGAAAAACATGAATAATTCAGGTATCTCCTATTTGGGGGAAAAAAAACAGCTTAGATAGCAAAGCCTAAATCAGACTGAATTTAAAGAAGATGAATGAGAAGGAAAGTGGATTCTGTTTCTTAGCTTCACAAGATGCAGTCGGCAAATCTCATCCAGCACTGTCAACAGGGCAGCCTCCTGGTGCAGGAACAGCGCTCCTTAACAAATACAGTCTCAGGATCTGGGAACAAATGGCCTTCTTTCTCAAAAGCAGAAAGGCCATGCAAAAGCAATCAACTGCTTATTAGCAGACATTCCACAGTGTATGGCTCTCCCAAAAGAGAAGACCCCTCAGGTTAACCCCCAAACCCTGAAGAAGCATGTCAGTCACCTTCTGCCAGAAGGAACGTGACTGGGACCCTAGCAGAGGCCCACATGACCCCCCTGACCGTGCCCCCATCAAGACAATTCTCCTAAATCCTGCTCTTACTTCAACTGCCTGGAGGAAAGCTGACCTTCAGGGGTGGCAGGTGTAATGCAGTGGGGCCAGGGGTATGATGCTAAATGTTTAATTGACTCTCCCAGAGTCAATTAAGCCCTGACCTGCAGCCTTTGCCAATTTCCACGGTGTAAATATACCCACTATCACCAATTTCAAGCCACCAAGTTGATGTCACCAGTCTACAAAAATCTTGAAAATTTAACAATTGGCTCTCATAAATCTCACTGAGTAGCCCTCCACCCCTGCTTAAAAAAAAAAAAAAAGTAATTTCTCACATCCAGATGTCCAAATTTCTACTTTCTTATGTATAAAAAATTGAGGCTTTGGGGGGTTTGTTGGCATTGCTGTTGTTCTCTCAAAGGGACATGCCCCCTTCAAATGGGTTATATATCAATTACACTGTTTGGTACTGCAGTAGACATACATATATCATGTACCTCTTTTAACAGCTCTATGGTGACAATTTACGCACCATATAATCACTGATTTAAGCGTACAATTCAATAGTTTTTAATACATTCAGAGTTGTACAACCAGTATCACATTAATTTCAGAACATTTTCATCACCTCCAAAAGAAACTTCTTACCCTTTAGAAGTCACCTCTCACTTTCCACCAACAACCCCAACCCTAGGCAACCACTAATCTACTTCCTGACTCTATGCATTTGCTTATTCTGGATATTCTGATACATGGAATCATATACTATCATACATACATTTGTAAATACAGGGTGGGCAAAAGTAGGTTTACAGTTGTGAGTAGACAAACCCGTTTATTGTTGTATTATTATTCATTAACTACTGTATTGTGTATTTGTATTACACCCTCTACATAGAAATACTCGAGGTGAACAGACCACAGTGATTCAGTGCGTACGAGGCAGTGCTACAGGAGAACAACCCCGCAGTGCTGTCTTGTCGAACCAAATGAAAAAGCACCATAAATAGGGAGGAGAAACTCCAGGGCTGGGTGACGGAGGGCCCGGGCAGCTCTGGAGTGCTGGAGGCGTCCTACAGTGGCTGCTTCGTCACCGACTGGGACTCCCACCACCTCATGCTAGTCAGCGTCGAAGGCACGGCAGCAGCTGGGCGCAGGTCAACGGTGAAGACCAGGCTGCTCCAGTGTCCCATGGCTTTCCCAGCCCTGAGTGCCCCAGGGGCCGCCCTGTGCGACTCTGTGCCTGGGCAGGACAGATTGCCCTTCACCCCTGCCCCCATCACACCAGGAGACTGTCAGAGGCTGGGCTGCTGCTACAACTCCTCTGGGAACTCCTGTTACTATGGCAACACAGTGACCTCGCGCTGCACCCAGGACGGCCACTTCTCCATCGCTGTGGCCCAGAACGTGACGTCGCCACCCCTGCCCTTGAACTCTGTGCACCTGGCCTTCGGGAATGACAGTGAATGTAAACCCGTGACAGCCACACCAGCCTTCACCCTGTTCCGGTTCCCGTTCACTTCCTGTGGCACCACGAGGCGCATCACTGGGGGCCAGGTGGTGTACGGGAACGAACTGGTGGCAGCCAGGGACGTGAGAACATGGAGCCACAGCTCTGTCACCCGCGACAGCACCTTCAGGCTCCGGGTCAGCTGCACCTACGCTTTGAACAGCCACACCCTCCCGCTTCACATCCAGTTGCTCATCTTCCCAGAGCCCTCTCCTCAGACCCAGCCTGGACCCCTCACTTTGGAACTTCAGATCGCCAGAGACAAAAACTACAGCTCCTACTACGGTGCCAGTGACTGTGCCGGTGACTGCCCCGTGGTGAAGCTACTGCAGGACCCCATCTACATGGAGGTCTCCATCCGTCACAGGACCGACCCCGACCTCAGGCTGCTGCCACACCAGTGTTGGGCCACGCCCAGCCCGGACCCCTGCATCGGCCCCAGTGGGCCCTGCTGGAGAGGGGATGCCCCTACACTGGAGACAACTACCAGACCAGCTGACCCCGTCCAGGACGCGGCGAGCCCGCCCTTCCCTTCCCACCACCGGCGCTTCAGCACCTCCACCTTCAGCTCCTTGGACCCGGGGCCAGGCGGGCGCCCAAGGGACCGGTGTGTCTGCACTGCAGTGTGTCCGTCTGCCAGTCCGCAGGGGCGCCGTCCTGTGTGACCTGTGCTGCTGCCAGGAGAAGAAGAAACCCGACATCCACTTCCACAGTGGTCCCGCTAGCATTTCCAGCAAGGGCCCCATGATTCTACTACCAGCCACTGAGGACGCTTCAGAAAAGCTTCGTGAATACTCGAGCTCTCCTGTGGACTCCCGCGCTCTGTGGGTGGCCGGCCTCTACAGGACCTTCATTGTTGGAGTCTTGTTAGTGTCCTACCTGGCTATCAAGAAACAGAGACGAGTCACGCAGACCAAATGTGCTAATAAAACTAGATTCCACCAGCAAAAAAAAAAAAAAAAAATACTGACATTGTTGTCTGTCAGTATTTCTCTCCTACAGTTCTCCAAAGAAGTCATGCTAACCAGACACAGGTGCCAAGAAGAAATATGGAAAACACCATTCCAATGTCCACATCCTATCCTTGATGTGCAAATCAAAGCAGGCCAGCTTCCGGTGACCCTGCTCTTCTACCTTCCTCTGCAGACATCATGGCTTTGATGGTGCAGAAAACAACAGCTTTAAAGGCGTCGCAGGACCCTCTCGTGGAGGTGGAGGCTGCAGGACAGGGAGGCGCCGCTGGACTGCCACCATGGGCTACTTTTAAAGGCACCTCCCAAGTGCTAGCAACTGAGCCTGCCATGCCCCTCCCTCAGACCAAAGCCCCACTCCTCGTCAGGGAAGCACTACAGACAATCGAAATCTATGCAGAAAAAGGCACGAGGGAGACAAAATAAAGATGCCAGTAGCCTTTTGAAACAAAGAAACCACCAGCTTTCATGTATTATTTTTATAAGCAAAAGAAAAAACTATACGTGGGGTGGGTGTGGTGGGGGATATAGTTTCTATCTCTGAAAGTCACCCCCCAACCAGCAGAATACAAAACCGCCTATATGTTTCTTAAAATGTATTAGGAAAGCTGTAGGGATAACCAAAAAACGTATTAAAATGACTGTCCCTGGGATATGGAAGAGTAGAAGATTATTTTCTAATTTCTTTCAAATGATGTGCTACTTTTATAATATTATTCTATAATAAATACCTAATTAATCTTTATCTTTTTAACTAAATGCATCCATATGTCATCCATCCATAATGAAACGTACAGCTCAACAGCAAGGAGAGAGCTCTGGCCATGATCAGCTAGCTCCCCCAGCTTCTAGGAAATTCTCCTGTAGCCAGACAGAGAAAACAAGTGGCAGCCATTGCTACCTCAACCTGACCTGCAGTGCCCTCTACTTCAGGGTTTCTTTCTGGCCTCAGAAAAGCAAATTGATCCTAGCTAATTGATTCTGCTAAAACGGTTCCAGATGCACACTTTCTAGAACGGGGCTGGGCCATCTAAAATCCTCTTTAACACACCAGCCCCTTCCTGGGCTACTAGCAAACCGCAGGGAAAGAGAGCTGCAGAGAGACTCTGAGGAGGTCTGAGAGTTCACATCCAAGGACTACACCAGGGCAGTGGAAATCTACTGCTCTAGGGTGTAGGCAGGCAGAGTCAGTTAAGGCTCAAGGTCAAAACAGCAGCAAAAGGTACACCCTACCTCATTCTCAGGCCCACTGATATCAGCACATGAACTTGCTACTCTCTTCGGCTCCCTTTCTGGGCTTTGTGGGTTGGGTTACAAACGGTTCAGGAAAAGATTCTTGTCTTTCTGCAGATAATGTGGCATTGTGGGGAAGATGCACACTTACATCTAGATCCTTCTCATTGGAATGAGATCCTATGGGAAAGGACAGTGGCACCTCTCTCTTACTCAGCTTTTCCTTCCTGTCACCTAGTGGGAGAGAGGGTGAAGGGCAATGAGGTTAGATCAGCAGCTCCGGAACATTCAGATCTAGTTCAAACCTCTGCTACTCACAAGCCATGTCACCCTCAGAAGTTCTTTCTGAGCCCAGAACCTGCACAGCGGGAACCACAGCAGGAACCCCAGGCTGCGCACTGCCAACGGCAGCACAAGCCCTGGCACATCCACAGTAGGCAATCCAGTGGTAGCTGTTGGAAGTACGTTATTTTCCCATGCACAAAGCAGGCGATCAGTAAATGTAAGCTGAACAAATTAATCCTTACAAGTTACTGATTTTTAATTGCTTTAAAATGAATTTTTATCGAGCTCTTTTGTTTATTCTAATTCAAGGAGATAAGCCATATTTTAATCAGGCTACTGTATTTGAGAACAACTGTTACTTCAACTACTGAAATGTCAGTCTTTCATCAAGTAAAAAACCTTCCCAAGATTTATCTGTGTACAAGAAAATAATGGATTTGTACACAGGGACGACAACGTAGCTAACAATGAACAGAGCTCTGGCCCCCAACAGCCATAAGAGACAGAGTCTGCTCCCAGGCTGGGGAAGGTCTTAAGGCCCACCCCATCATGCATTAGCTCTTTCAGCTGCTGGATAGAGGGTATGTCCCCACGATTTCAGGGGGAAAGGGTGGATATAAGGTGAAGGCAGAGAGCTTGAGCCAGTGGTTGATTACCAAGTAGTGTTTCAACACCAGCAGGCCATCCTGGTACGCACCCACTGACCACCAGCCTTATGGTTAGTGTATGTAACTACACATATCCATGTAGCTTCACTCATTTCCTCTAGCAACTCAGAATAAATCTTTCATTTAGCTCATTCATCATAACATCAGGAGAGGTTTCCTCCACTTCGGACACGATTGGCATTTGAAGTAGGCGACGGGTCTGTGCCTCGTCCCAGCCCATGTCACTCACTTTCACACCTGCCTGGCCCCATGAGAGTTTACACTACAAAGGACAATTTCAGCCACTAGACAGTGAGAGACACAGTGCTCTGGGTGGGAAGGAAGAGCAGACGGTGAAGAACTGCAGACTGATTCTGGAACTTACCAGGGAGTGTTCTAAGGCATTTTATTTGATTCATACCCCAACACTGGAAAGGACCAATGGTGAAGGCCATGACCCGCAGTCCTCAAAGGACCAAAGGGGCTCAGAGAGACCCGCTGTCTTAAACACGGCCACAGACTTAGCAGTGGTGCTTTCTAACCGGAAATGAGCTTCCTAACCCCCGGACACTTGTCCCCAGCCCCTCTCCTCACCCCACAACTGAATGCAGTTTGGAGAGGGGCTCGCCCACAGGCCCTCACCCACCCTGGCCAGCTACGCCCCTCTCTTCTCTACCCACATCCCTCCCCACCACCCCACCCTGTGCTTGCCAGAACAAACCCACTTTAAACTGCTCTTCAAAGGCTAACTCCTACAAAAATACAAAGGAAACGACCAAGCCACAAAGTAGGCACAGAAAGCATGTGCGAGTACTCAGTTCTGGGCCTGGCACGACGGCTACGGAAGGAGGCTGCCGAGGAAACGCCTTGACTATTTATAAGTCTCTCAGCCACGTGAACAACCACACAGAGAAGTGAGTTTTCTACATAACACTTTTTAAAGCAGAAAATGTAAAATGTGGCCTTAAAAGAACTTTCAATCATTTTCTAAATAATTTATTACTGTTTTCTCTGCATGGAATTTTCATTTTAAATAGATGTTTATCCTCAAGGGATAAAGAAAAGGTTTAAATAAAGAGAATAATCAAACAAAAAATTTAACACACAAAGAAAAAAACCTATAAAAACTAACCAAATGTCCACCTCCCACAAATCTTTCACTTTTTCCCAACCAAATTACCGAGACTTTTAATTCTGCTTCAGCGTTGTATTCCGAATGGCTTGTTATGGCCCAAATTACAGTGCCAGCTCCCTACCAGTCCTTCTGACAATTTGTGTGTTGGGTAGTTACCTACTTGCAGTCCATTTCAAGAGTGGGGTCGGCCTCTCAGTTCCTGCCCAGAGAGATGGAGGGTCATGTAGGGGAAGGAGGGACCATCGCCCTGGGGAGAGGGCCCTGGTTCAAACCCAGCTCTGCCACGTGTGTGCTGTATGACCCTGGGCATGTTACTAACCTCGCCATTCTTCCATCTCTTCATAGAGTTGTGGCATTACACAAAAACATGCAAAGGGCTTGGAAGATCATGTAGCACACAGTAAAGATGATGAGCTCTGTAAGTATTACCATACAACCACGGTGGGCCGTGTGAAAAAGGCAGTGGAGCAGGGTGCATTTGGCAATGTGGGATGGAAATGAGGTGGTAAATGTATGCCTTCACTCAGCTTTATAACCACTTTGATCAACTACCTAAATTTCTTGGATGGTTTAAGGGTGCCTCAATAGCTACATTATTTCCTAAGTCATAGTCTTCTCTCCATCTAACTCCCCTCCTCGTGCACTGAAGTCTCTCCTTTCTTGTCCAATCGTCCACCACAGCCAGCTGGCAGGGCTCCTTACTCTACCTTTTACAGGTTGGTTGGCAATATCTGACGTGCACACCGGGTCATGCCAGCCCTGCATCCCCTGCCCTCCACCCCCTCCAGCTGAGCTTATAGCTCCTCTCACACAAACCCCACCCTGTGCTTTTGTCAAACTGAATGAACAACCTGCAATTCCCCAAAGGCATGAGGCTTTTCAGAACTCTGCCTTCCCGCCCAGAAAACATTCTCTTATGTTCTCTCTCTTCCCCGCCCCCATCCTTTTTCCTCCCTCTCTTCCTGCAGCCTCCCCTCTCCTCAAACACCGCTAACAGGAATAGAAGACCCATCTGGAAGTCCTACCATTTGGCTTCAACAACTGGGCACAAGCATCATGCCTACGTGCACAGGACATCACCCACAGTACACAGTACACTCTGGGTTTACAAGTCATCCCTGCCCGCCCTCCCCACAATGACGACCCTGGCGTCCGATGCAGAGACCCCGGTCCTGTCTGTGGAGTGAACAGGTGGACAGGTCACTAATTAGCACCTTTTTTCTCTAAGAACAGAAAGGCCTGGTGCCCATACAGCATCCATTTAGGCTACATATTCCCAAAAGCACCCTCACAGTAGGCACATTTTCATACGTGTAAGTTTGGAACCCAGATATAAAGGGAATTTTTTAAAAGTGATGGTTTGGATGACGGGGACACACATTACAGATGGCAAACCACCTTACTTCCTCAAATGCTTACTTAAGAGATGTCTGAGAGAGCAAATACAGAATCTGCGGCAATTAACCCTGAGGATGCCACTTAGCCTTGCCACCTCTCTCAGTCAGGACCCTCATCTGAACCACAGACCAGAGAAATGATGGAGCGAGTGCTCTCACATCTCTCACTCACGGGCATGGCTGCTGCTCTTCTAGATGCATGGGGCAGAAGTCAATCCATTGCACAGCACTCTGTTTAGGGCGCTAGAGCTTAATTCCCTTGCAGAACCAAGGCTGAACAGGCTGGGGGAGGGGGACTTTCTCTCAAACTTTGGCTCACTTTCCTTTATCACTTTACAAAGCTGAAAGCTTTCCTTCCTGTTTGTGAAGGCCAAGAACATGCACCAGGTTCTGCTCTGCCTATTTGTGGGAGGGCAGGACACAGTTATGTCACAGTCAGCTGACCGTTCTGGGCCTCAGCATCATCTGCAGTAAATTGAAGCAAATGGTGTTCATCCCTCTCAGAGAGGCGTATGGAAAGAAAACTAGTGAAAAGGGGGCTCAAGTCCTCAGAAACACAGGCTGCTAGAGCTTGAGGTGCCTCGAGAGCTCTTTGCCCTCGTACCTCACAGAAGAATAGGGCAGCCCAGGCTCCAGGACCCGCAGAGACTTCCAGGGTCCCAAAGCTGGGACCTCCAGTTTCCTGACTTCCAGCTCAGTATTCTTTCCACAGCACTCAACTCCTTGATTTAAAACCAAGTACATCGATTATGCTATAAACAAGAACAACTTTTCTGATACAGTAAGCAACAGGGGCAATTACAAAGTCTAAATCTCTTGACACTAGAGCCTAAATTTCTGTTTATGGAAGGTTCCGCCACCCTCCTGATTACATCTGCACTAAGTGCTGTTCATTCCTGGGCAGCTGAACGGCCACGGCAGGTCTTACACATGCCCGTGTCCCCAGAAAGCGTCTGGTAGACATAAGGAGAAGGGAGAAGAACACTTACATGATTTTGTTATGAAAACAAATACGGCCAGCGACAGGCAAAAGGACAATGAGGGCACTTGGAGTGATTGCTTCAGCAGTTCCCTAAATCAGATGTGTCAACACTAAGATATTCACCTTTGGAAACCACAGAAGATACTTTTTGAACACTGTGTCCTCAGTTTCAAGTGATTTCTGAAAGGTTTAGTTTAACTCATGCTAAATTCAAACAGTGAAACAGACAATTTATTAGCAATAACTGATGATAACCCTCACCATTTATTTGTGCTATAACCACCTAAGCAGTGGTGGGCACTGGCTCCCACACTCACTGCAACCTGCAGTAAGTGCTATTACCTTGCTTTACAGGTAAGGAAAGCAAGATGTGTAGAAAAACTCAGTAAGATGCCCAAGGTCACAGAGAAAACAAGGAGCACTTGATCTTTGCATTATTATAGACGATTCCCATTCGTTCCTTCTGTTAACAAATGTTGAAGCGAGCAACTTCTATCTACTAGTAAATGAAAAGATCTGTCAAGCAGAAACCTTACCATGAAGGGTCTTCTTTAGTGAAGGTTACATCACATCCAACTGTCAATCACAAGACAAAATGAAATGAGCACCAACTGAAACCACAGGCAGCGGTGCTATGGGAGCACCGGTGAGGGGTGCCGCGACTGATTCTGACTATGAGCGCGAGCAAAGGCTCAGGCGGGGCCTTGAAGGAGTGCAAAATTCTCATTGCCAGGGACTTTGCAGAGGGCATTTTCTCCTGAGGGAAGCTCGTGAGCATGGGGCACCCTTGGGGCTGAGCCATCAGCTAGACTCCACGGGGACAAAAGGGTACAAGAACAAGACAGCGCCCCAAGTTCCCAGTGTTCTAGAAACACAGAAGATACCACAATCAACAGCTCCCAAGAATAAGGCCCACACAAAACATGGCACTCCGACAATGTTCACTCTGTCCAACCTAACTCTCAACCTTCAACCCTCACCTCGCCGAGGTCACACCTAAAGTAAAACAGGAGCCACTTCACCAGACCTTCTCTTAGGTGCTGGCTGACGAGCAACTGGCTGACCGTGTGCCCACTCAGGGATCAAACACGGTATCATGTTTAAAGATCCTGGTGCAGTCGGTTCCTGAAGCCAGTCCTCACTCTTTAGAAACAGCTGACCCTCAAAAATAACCATTTCCAAGATTCTCATTTGATTGCCCAGGACCTCCACCATAAACCCACCACTCAGGACCCTCTTCCTCTACGCAAGTCACCAAACATCCTGAATGACACACAAATTTCCCATCCGGGAAGACTGGCGAGCAGGCGGAGAGCAACAAATCAACACCCCAATCCGTAACCAGAGATTTTACAAAGAGCACTTTGAGGGGGGCAGTTTGGCTCTTTGCTAAATTCAGAATGTTAGAAATATCAAACCTTCTATTTTGAAGAAATAAAGCATAATGTGGCATCATGTTATATGAGCTACAAAGTAAGGGATTCTCCAGGGAAGTCACTGAGAGGTCAGCAGTAGCCTGACCGGATCTGGCGCTCCCTGCCCACAGCCCCATTCTCTGCCCTCCTCCATCGGCATCTCACGCAATCACTAAAACGACTATGAAAGGAATATGGCAAAGGAAACACGATCCAAACAGGGAGAAGATTCTGTGTCTATAATCACATAATCATTAAACCCATGTCCTGAAACTACCTACCACCTTAAAGATTCCTGAACACAACCACAGTCTCCGTTGCCTATTCAGGAAAGGCCAACAGGTTTTACAATCGTTCAGACTTTTTCATTAGAAGAGATGGAAAATCCAATGCAAACTGGCCTAAACAAAAAGGAAAGGTATTCATACCTGTCACAAAAATGAAAAGCCTAGAGCAAGAGTAGCTTTGGTTATGGCTTGATCCAAAGGCTCTGCATCCTGGGCACCTGTCTGTCCTGATCACAGAAACGGCTGCCACAGGCCCTGGAGTGACGCCCACAGTGAAGCCAACAGGAAAGGTGTGTCATCTGGGTCCTCCGTCTTTTCTATCAGGAAAGCAAAAACTTCCCTGAACCCCACCCCAGCCTGACAAACCTCTGCTCCTATATCGTTTGCCAGAAGTTTTACACAGGGGGAGCTGGGGAAGAGAAAGCATCTGTCCCCCAACCTCCACATCAGGTGGGGGAACGGAGAAGAGTCTGTGGGGGGCGGGGGGCAGCCTGCCACCAGGCTCGGCGACAGCAGCTGTGCAGCCCAAAAGCAATCAGCCCATATTCGCAGCAGCACCGCGGCTGCTCCAAGGCAAAAGTCTCCAGTGAAAAGGAAGACTATCTAACAGTTTGTCCATGAGACGTTTTTTGTACATTACAGACATGTGAGAAACTGAGGGAAGACATGACCGGAGATTAAAAGAAAACTCATCAGCTGAAAGTTTTCAAAAAGCAATTATTGACTTCAGATCAACAAAAGTTGTACAGAAAAAGAGATATGATCATAGCATGCTGCTCAGCTCATTACTGTGAAATTTTTATAAATATTATTTAAAATGTAATATGTATATTAGTACTTCATATAATATCATAACCTTATAATAAATATATAAATATTCATCAAAATTATAAATATACCTGACACAGATTAAGCCAAAAACTACAGTAATGACAAAACCGGTAAGGTGGAAAAGAAACGGTGAAGGGTCTGAGATTTCACCTGACTTACAAACTAAGAAGTCAGCTGCCGGTTTCATGAAGCTGTCAGAACCTATGAGACTTCCGGGTCAGAGACTAAGGAAAACTTGTTCCTCACAGCAGCAGCTGAGGTATCACTTTTGCCTTGAGACCCAGCCTCCCATTCCCTGACCATGCGAAGAGGTGCAGGTGATGCCTGCACACACAGGAGGCTGCACACAGGACACGATCCCAAGTTCAAAGAAGCTGAGTCGTTCATCGTGAGCTACAGGAAGGCCTGCTCTGGAGGCAAACACGAACTCCGCCTTCCAAGGCTGTGTGCAAACCTGACATCTGCTCTGGAGGAGATACTGCCTTGTCCTTCCAAGGCTGTTCACTTTCACCATATGAATATATTTTGAAGAGATAATCTGAAATAAAGAGTTATGCCTCTGCTTGTAAGATGTGCAGAAATGTGAGAGACCCGGAAAGAGTTACCTCCCAAAAGGGAAGATAACAAATCACCACCTGCTAACAATAAGTTAATAGAAATGCCAAAAAGTGATAGGTAGATACATAGATTTTACAGAGAAGCACAGGAGAGCCCTGGGAACAGGCTGCCTCTGAGGTAAGAAGTGGCCACGTAAGACAGAAAGAGGGAAAGGGACCCAAAGAGAATAAGTGTTTGTTTTTTTATAACAACTTTAGTACTGCTTGACTTGAATCATGAGTACGTATCATTTGGATCAATAAAATTAATCTTAAGATACATAAAAATTTAACAACAAAACACAGCAGTGGGTATGCATTCTCTGAATGCAATGTCAACAATGACCGGAAAACCCGGAGGACCGCAGACTTTACCAAGAGCGCCGCGGTGCAGCTGGGGCGCAGCGCCCACAGCAGGGGAGGCAACACTCACTGTCCAGTGACACTCAACGGCAAAATGCACGATCCAGCAGGCAGTCGAGTGAAGCTATTACCAGTGGACATTAACTCTTCATACACCACATGTGCCATGATCAACATTCATGGACCTTGTGTTATGTTCATCAGCCAGTGGATCACTGGTAAGAAACAGAACCTGGTTTATCACCTAAATAATGGAACAGCAAACTATGGGCAAAACGCCATCAGACGGCACAAAGAAGTATCAAATCATTTCCCAACCTCAAGGAGCTTAATTCTTGGTTGCCAACACCATCTAACCAATTGTGGTTGACAAATGGAGAAGAGATCTGTGCTGGAAGGAAGCCAGAATTCAGAGAACTGACTCGAAGGGTAACGAACGGAGCCTGGGAAGCTGGCAGAAGCAGAGGGAGGCTGGGTGTTGTGAACACAGTGGAGAGCATGGCCAGATCACTCTAGTTCCCACGCCACCCCTGGTAGCTCAGCACCGAGCTGCCTGACTCCCAGCTGGGCTGCCAGCTCTGTCACAGGGCCCCTGATGCTGCTGTCACATCTCCAAAGCTAGAGGGAACCTTAAAAGGCACCGCTGCCAAGATCAAAGCCCTATGTGGGAACCTCTAATTGGTTTAGCTTCGGTTATGTGCTTCACCCTGGCTGAAAGCATCCTGGGAAAACAAGTTTCTTCCAGCCTCCCAGAATGCTATGACCCCTCCCACCAAGACAAAAACAACAAACAGGGAGTGTCTCCAAACATAGGAAAGGGGCTCAGATGCTGGTGGCCAGAAAATGAAATGAGAACTGTTCCCATGGTGGGTACACAGAACACACACATGAAAAGTCAGCAACAAACAACAAATGGGAATATAAAAATCTCCAATGTCTATACATTTTTTATACAAATTCCTAGATTCCCCCAGTCTTTCTACCTGTGACTATAATAGCAACCCTAAAATATTCTGAAACAGGTAAGAATAATTAGGGCATATATCACTTGGAGTGTGCAGATGAAATGACTAGTTCTCACACCACCCAAATCCCTCAGCTCTTGCTGTTTCTCCACTGGAGGCATCCACAGTTGCTCACCTTGACATGTTTCTAGGAAAACCAGAGATGTTTAGCAGAAAGGAAAAAACTGACCTCCTTCGATTTTCATCAGAGCATTACTCCTACTCAAATACTCCCAACAGCAAACAATGGACTGCCCCCCTCCTGGGAGGAACCCCTACACACCCTCCAGGACTGTGCTGTCCAGAGAGCAGCAGCCGCGGGGACACACACTGAGAACGAACTTAGGCTCGGCCCACTGAAATGTGCTGCACGCGTCAAACACACAGTGCGTCCGTGGATTTAACATAAAAAAAAGAACGTAAATATCGCATTAATAATGAATTGTATTACCAAATCTGGTATAATAGTTTCAACACATGGGAGTAAATAAAAATATCAATAAACTTAATTCTACCTGTTCCTTTTTACTTAGTTTAATGTAGCTCCTGGAAAATTTCTGATTGCCTGCGTGGCTCACACTTGCTTGCATCTGGAATTCTGTTCTGTTTCTGTCAGACAGTGCTGCCCTCGACATGCAGCCCGTCCAGCTCTCGTCCCCAAACGGCCAGCACTGTCACCTCCCCTCCAACCTGCTCACTCCCAAGGGCTCACCACAAGCCGGGGCAGTGCAGGGCCTGGCCACTCTTCAGCGGGCC
Organism: Tonatia bakeri; assembly: GCA_004024845.1. Lineage (NCBI taxonomy): Eukaryota > Metazoa > Chordata > Mammalia > Chiroptera > Phyllostomidae > Tonatia > Tonatia bakeri. Next base: position 1,072 of record PVIA01009840.1, on the reverse strand, counting down.
TACTCTAGGCCTGGGGCAAAAAGAGATAGGCAAACACCTGCAGTTCATCATCCCCTGGTACCTATACATGAGTCAGCGGGTCAAGTGCAGATAAAAAAACTAATAGCTTATGCTTTTCTTACCAAAGATCATGGCTTTTTAAATTTCAACAGCCAAACGTACCATAAAGTCACAGGTAGACTTTACTCAAACAAAGGCCCAGGCAAGTACAAACTCCCCGCAGAATATTTCTCTGCAGCATTGCATATACAGGGTCCAGCAGAAGTAAGGCCTGCTTGAGTGTGGTTGGTAGAGGAATAATATCGGTGTAATAATTTATAGTTTTAATTTGAACATTTAACCTAAAATGTGCTTGAGTGTGATACTGTTATGTTGCAGAATTACAAGTTTATGATTCTGTAATAAAAGATTCTGTAATTAAAATTTGTGCTGGACCCTGTGTAGCCTAAAAGCAAAGTTCACCCTGCCCCCTCGCTTTCACGCAAACTGAGTATCCACAGCTTTATCAAACGTTACCCATATCAGCAGTTCATTTTAAAAAGTCACTGATCCAGTGAGTTGAAGGACAGATTTAAAGAATCACAGAAAAAACAGTAAATTCTTCAGAGCCTTGAGCAAACTATGAGAAAACCCAACCCTCCCCTTTGACCTCAGCTCAGCACAAGTGAAAACTTTCTGACCTAGGTTTTCCTTCTCCAGCTATTCTCCAGGCTAACTCATTAGACCTTGTACAATCAAAACTGTGGCTGTTCCCAGCAGTGTAAAGAGTAATACTAGCAAAGTGCAAACACCGATGAAACCCAAATACACTCCTAAAATAAAGCTGGAGCCCCGAATAATGACTCTGAGAGACAACTCATTAATTTATTCAACAAACCTTGACTGCCTGTTCCAGGCAGGCAGTGTCCCAGGATCTGGTGACATGAAACAGAAAACAGGTGCCTGCTGAGGCACTCACAGTGTGACGTGGGTTGGGGGTAAAACGCCTGACAACCCAAGGGAAGACACTGTTACAGTGACCCACACTGTGGGCAGTTGAGGGCCCAGAGCCAGAATAAGAGGGGAGGGGAGG
>PVIA01009839.1:0-57074 GCA_004024845.1 Tonatia bakeri | reverse complement strand
CAGGCAGGAAGTGGCCAGAGGAGAGAGAAGAGGGAATTTCAGGGGAAAAGGGGAAGGGTTTGCAGGAACAAAGTTAAAAGACACATGGATAAAAACTAGGGGGAGGGTGGTAATGGGAGGGAAGATGGGAGGGGGATGGGTGGGCTTGATTGGGAGTAAAGGGGAGAAAAATGTACTTAAACAATCATTAAAATAAAAATTAAAAAAAAAAAAGTTCATTCCTCTTGGAGAAGCTAGACTGAAAGTGAAAGGAGAGCCCAGCACCGAAAGCCTGTCTGATCACTGGGAGTGTTTTCACCACCGCTTTGTGCTGGAGCCAGTACAGCTCTGCCAGCCCAACTCCAGCCTGTGCTTGCACATCTCTGCTCCTGGGCACCACAGAAGGAGTGCCAAAGTGACCACCCCTATTGCTGGTGAGTTCTATTGATAAGATACCACCCATCCATTTAGAAAGCTGTCAAGTAACTGCTGTCTTTTTACAATGTAATTAACCATCTCCTTTATATATGGCTACACACACACACACACACACACACACACATACTATGTATGTATATATCTATGGCTATCTATGGCTATATATATGTATATATACACACACATATATATGAATATACATAATGTAATTAATCTTTTCCTTTATACATGGCTATACATATGACATAGTGAACAATGTCTTGAATTAGTTCATACTGCCCGACTGTGAGGATGTCAAAGCATTTTAAAGACACAAAGCAAGCCAATAGCACCCACAAGCAATAAGGCACTGTTCCTGATCTCAGGGAATTCGCAGTCTATCATAGGAAATGGCTGCGCTGTGGAAAGTATTACTCTGAATTGCAGTTCCACTTTCTAAGGGCACATGGAGAAGTGTCTCTTCAAACAACTAATTGATCTTTGCACTCATTTATTTTTTCTTTCCCCCTCAAGATTTACTGAGATATAATTGGCATACAGCACTGTGTAAGTCCAAGTATACAACATAATGACTTCACTTACATATACTGTGGAATGAAAGGTATTTACTGAATAGCTATTATGAGCTGATGAAGACAGAAATAAGTCCCCACTTACAAGGATCTCACACTCTATTAGAGAAAAATAACCAAATGAAGGAAGGAGTGCAAAATACAGAAGTCAATATAGGGTTCGGCAGAAATACAAAGAAGGAATAATTACACTGCAGGGCAATGTCTTGGGTGGGGTGGAGTGAGGCTCAGGAAGGTTTGTAGAAGAGGCAAAAGTTGGACTGAATTCTGAAAGATAATTGTTGAGAAGATAATTAGGAAAGGCATTCCAAGTAAAGGGTGAAGCTAGCAAGCAACTGAGATAAAGAAGAGTCGGATGAGATTGGAGTAGTGTGCAAAGAGCAGTGAGCAGGGGAAGAAAGAGGGAAAACTTGGGGGTAGGCTGAGGTAATATCATGTGAGACTTTATGTGCCTTATTAAAAAGCCTGGAAGTCAGCTTGTTGGCAAATGACAGGATCATATTGTTTGGAATGACAATTGTGGCAGTAATGTATAACATAAACTGAACAGGTACAAGATAAGGGGGAAAAAAGCTAATTAGCAAGTAATTATGATGAAGGTAAAAGTTTCTAATTCCTAACCTTAGCAGAGATAGAGAGGAGCTATAGTGAACACATTTTTTTTTTTTTTTTTGCCTAAAATCCTATACCCCATTTATTCTAGAAACAGAACCTTTTCTTTGGAGAGTTGTACTAAGCTCCATTCCAGCCATTTTGTTTTCATGGCTTGCTGCCATGTTTTTAATATGGCATATAAAATCATACAAGGTCTGTCTAGAAAATATCCAGACATGTAATATGAAAAATAGATAAATTTATTGAAGATACAAGATACAAGAAACTTCCTATATAGGACAATGACACCTCAGACCCCTTCAAAGGAAGACCTGGGGACCCCACACAGTTCTCCCAGCATCTCTTCCACTGTTCAAAACACTCTGCAAAATCCTTTGTTGGAATTGCCATCAGCTGTACCACTGTATTTCCCTGAATCTCATGGATGGTCTGAAATCTATTCTCTTTCAAAGGTAATTTTAGTTTGGGAAAAAGCCAGAAGTCACAGGGCACCAAATCTGGGCTATAGGAGGGGCTGAGTCACCTGGATGACTTGAAGGTTTGCCAAAATCTCTGCATGAGATGTGATGCAAGAGCAGGCATGTTTGTCGTGATGAAGCTGCCAATCACCAGTTGCCCATAGTTGTGGTGGTTTTCATTGTATTGCATCTCTCAACCAATGAAAACATTGAGACAGTACTCCTTATTAATTATTCAGCCTGGAGGGGTGTACTCGTGATGGACAACATCATCCCAATCAAAAAACAGTTAACATGGTCTTGATCTAGCTGAGACTTTGCTGTACCTTCTTCAGGAGTGGAGAACCAGGCAACTTCCATTGGGACAACTGGGCCTTCATTTCTGGATCATAGCTGTAGACCCATGATTCATTTCTGGTGATGACCTTCTTGAGGAAATCTGATTCATTGGTAGCGGTTTGAATCAAGTCATTAGCAACTGCAGCACGATGCTCCTTCTGCTCTAGCAGCAGAAGCCAAGGAATGAATTTTGCTATGACACATCTCATGCCAAGATCCTGCATCAAAATCCTGAACACAGCAGGTTTTGGAATCCTCAGATCAGCTTCCAGTTCTTGCACTGTCAGTTGCCGATCTTAGCTGATTGCAGTCCATACACCAGGAGTGTCAAACTCATTTTCACCTGGGGCTAAAATTATTTTAGGACTGCATAAATGTAACTACTCCTTAACTGTTAAGGAGCTGAAATTACATTCAGCCCTTTGAAAGCAACCTCAAGGCTGATGTGGCCCCTGGTGAAAATAAGTTTGACAGCCCTGCCATACATGTTCAACATTCTCAGGTGTTGTGCTTGCTGCAGGCCTTCCACAATGTGGATCGCTTTCAACAGATTCTTGACCATCTTTTAATTGTTTGTGCTACACTTTGATTTGCACTGCACTTTTTGCATTGTCCCTGAAAGCCTTCTGAATTATGTGAATACTTTCCATGGAGGAATGTTCAAGCTTAATGCAAAATTTGATGCAGACTCATTGCTCTACTCACTCAGTCATTTTAAATGCAACAGCCACACAGTACTCATGCTCACTCAGCAGCGTCTACTGCCCTCACTGACTAGTAAAGTGAAGTCATTGTTGTTCACACATGCTCATTCCAGTCCTCTCTCCTTGGCTGCCAGGTTACGTCAATGTTGCACAAACGGTTCTTGTTAGATTAACAATGGCTGGACTTTTTCAGGACAGACCTTGCATATTGTATGTATGACTGTTCAGGAGAGAGGGCAGGGAAGATGCACACAGGGGCTCAAGTTGGACCATTCACAGTCCATAATCTCTTGACCACAGATAACTGTTCCCAAGGGTCTGATGGAATTTTTGGATTAGGGACCAAGGAAGTCATGAGTCTTTCTTTAACAACTGATGCTATAAAACCTGGGATATGTTGAGGCCATGTTTCTAAGCATATGGACCAGGGTAGCAGACAAAGCTGGACTGCAGTGAGAGAGAAATGAAAGGGACACACATGAGAATAGAGACAGAAAATAAGGAGATAAGGAAAAGTGATGGTATTTGAACCCCAGTCACTTCCTGTCTGTGGGTTCTTTGAAACATCCCAGAGTCATTTATCTTACGGTTTAGTTCCTATCATTCTAGCTGAAAGACTCCCAACTACTACAGGAAGAAACAAATATAAGAGATGTTAAAGGAAGAAATAACCAGGCTCGATCATCCTTTGGATATAGAGCTGAAAGTTTGAATATTAACAGTCCTATGAAAAAAGGCAATAAAAAGGAAAAGTTCCCTAAAAACCAACCAGAATTTCAAAAATTTTAAAACAGGAAGTAGTTCTACCAAATCCAAGACCAACAGTATGACAGAACATAGAGCTATTTAGCACTCACTCAACTCCAACTCTTTCAAATACTCCATTCCTTTCACATTTAATCCTTTACCATTCAATTTTAAAACTTGCTTCAAGCTTACTGAGGGGAGAGGGTTGGGATGTCACAAATGCACAATCTGTGACATTTCTGGTTCTTTCAAGCTCTAATTACTTCTTCCTAAAAAAAATCAGTCACCCAGACAACTTCTCCAACACATTCAAAAGGTAAGCTGTATGTTCACAAATACTGAATATTTCTTCTTCAACGAAAACAGCCCAAGCAACAAGCTGTAAATGTTTAAGCATGTACCACAGGATACTATCTGTTGTCCCTAACAATGATCATTGTTATTCATTAAAAAGGAAAAAAACAAAATCCAGATTGCATTTGAGTCACCTTGACATCACCCACCATGAGTGACCTCTGGGTCTGTTTCAGAACCTCCAGACCAATACGTCCCCTCATCTACCTGTCACCCCCACCCCAGCAGTGCAGCACAGAGGCTGGGTTGACTCCAAGGCTGCAGGTTACCAGTGAGAAGGACTGGAAGGGGCTCAGGGATTGCAAAGGTGTATTGTGCAGTCAGATCAGACTGGAAAGGTTGACAGAGTCACTCTGCTGGGAATGACCCTAGCCTAGGGCAAGGAGGTGGGGACGTAAGGGGGCTTCATGACACTCTGCCTGGTCTAGTAGGCTTTCACTGTTCTGGATTTGGAGATGGATCAATGCCAAGAGGCAAGGGAGATGGATCCCTTTTATATCTGGGGCCTATAACCCATGAAACCAGGTCCCCTGTCAGCCACACCTTTAGGAATCTAGATACACGCAACTACAGAGGGAACACCTGGCTCTGAACAAAGCCGGGGAGAAGGGTAGAGCCTGCAGAACTTTCAAGTAGAAACATGTGGCTCTTCGAAGAATTTTTTGTTTCTTTGGCATTTTTTTACAAATGTGATTTAGAATGACAAAGTGTATTAGATTGTATTATTGTCCCAAATTACCCACTACCCTCCCTATAACCAGATTACATGTCCTTGACTACGTGACTGTCAGCCCTCTAGTAGGAGGAATATAATTCCTGACCCAACCAACAGCAGGTTTGGCCACTTGACCTGCTTTGGCCAATTAAATGTGGACAAAGAGATATATGCCAGTACAGAGCAGCAGCTTTAATTGGCCGTTGCATGGTTTCCTTTCTCCTCCCCTCTGCCATAATAACAGCAAGTTCCAGCCAGGGGCAATCCTTCGGATTGGAGCCCAGATTGAAGGCCCACGATACAGAGCCACAGCTGCTCTCTGCTGACATGGGACAACAGAGAAGTAAACCTGGTTTGTCTCAAGCCATTGAACTTCTAAGGTTGTTATTGCTATATCGCCTAGCATAAGCTGGCTGACAAATACAGTGGTTATTATAAAGTAAACCTAGATTGGTACCTATCCTATATTCTGCACTCACAATTTATCATACATCCTACAGCCAGATCAATGGCTTGCATGTACAGTCTTGATCATGTAACTTTTCTATACAAAAATCCAAAATGATTCTTCATAGTCTACCAGATGAATGTCAAGAGTCCCAACTCTCTATAAGCTACCTAGTTTCCTAGTTTTTTAAAACACAACTTCCTTTCAGGGATTCTATAACTAGAGTTTATACTTCTAAAGATACCTGTAACATAGTAAGAAATATATTGTTGCTCCTTATCTCTGGTTCCTGAGTAATAGGAGTATCTGTTTTTCTTGACTTAGAGATCCTAAATCCCTTAGAATTTCCTGAGTGATAGTAACCTCTCTTGTTCTAATGAGGTGACCCATGGGGGGATCCTCAATAGCTTCAGAATAGGGGCTGGATGCTAGAAAGAATGAGACTTGATTAGCCTAGAATTTTGAGTCACACTCCTTCTACTCTCCAGGAAAGGGAGAGGTGTTGGAGATTCTGTTAATAATCAATCACACCTACATGATGAAATTTCTATAAAAACCCCTGGATGACAATGTGTTAGGAGGGTAACACACTCCAACCCCAAAGAGACAGAAACTCCTGTGCTCAGGGATCCTTCCAGACCCTACCCTACATATATCATGTAGTTGTTCATCTGTACGCTTTATAATAAACCAATAAACCTACATACATGTTTCCCTGAGTTTTGCAAGCCCTTGGAGGGGTCTGGGGAAACCCAGCTTTGAAGCAAAATCAATTGGAGGTGCAGGTAACCTATGGACCCACTACTTATAATTAGTGGCTAAAGTGAGGACAATCTTGTGGGACTGAGCTCTTTACTTGTGGGGTCTGTGCCAACTCTGGGTAGTTAGAGTCAGAATTGAACTGACTTGTAGGACACCCAGTTGGTGTTCAGAGAGAACAGGAGCATTGCTTGGTGGAAAAACCCACACATTTGGTGTTAAAATTACTGTGAGTAAAGAAACAGTTTTCCTCTAACATCTATTTGTTTCTGTTCCTCACATACACCTTGATTCCCATCCCATATTTCTTCCTTTTGAAACGCTACACATACTGGAAGCCCCTCTTCAAGCCCCACTTTAAGCTATAAAGCCTTCCTCCTCTGAAGTCACAAAGTACTGAAAAATGAATAATGAGGTTTATCAGAATTTATTTTCCAATTAGTGTTATATTTAATCTTCCTGACACATTTTGAATTCTAGAGAGCAAGGACTGCTTGAACCCCACAAACTCCTCATACAATACTTTTCACAAATGCTCTCAATTAATATTTGTCTAATTAATGATATTTGAATGGACAGTAAAAACCATTCCTAGGAAAAACACACAGCAGGACAGCTATGGTGCCATTTTGCCCATGCAGCTGCGACATCCATGGACCCAGCTATAAAGGCAGAAAGGTAGATGTAGGGGCAACAGTGCAGCAGGTGCATCTAACTGGGTAGGGATACAGGCAAAAGCCCTGGAAGGATGCTGAAAACATTCCATACTCAGCCATGTGCTGGTCTGAAACAGTGCTGCCCAACAGACATATAATAACCAACTATGTTAAAATGTTTTTTGTAAACACATTTAAAAATGATTTTACTAACATATTTTATTTAACCCAATATAGCCAAAATATTTATCTTTGATGTCTGGCGTGTACTTTATACTTACAACACATTTCACTTCAGACCAGCCACATGCCGTAAGCTCAAAAGCTTCCCGTGGTTGGATGGCCGCTGTCCTGAACAGCATGGGTCTAGAACTCATCACTTTTGAGGCCAAACTTAGTTTTTAGAAATTCACAAAGCAAAGCAAAGGGGCCACAGCAAATGGTGGCAGTCACCCCTTATAAAACAAATCTGAATGAAACTACACTTCAGAAGACACAAGCTGTACATAATAAGATCTTCCCCTTCTTTTTTTTCTGAGTCATTTTTATAAAGCCAAGTTTATGGTATATTGATATGCCTTTTTAAAGGATGTTGCCTTAAAAAAAAAAACAGATACACAAACAAATGAAACAAAATTGAGAGCCCAGAAATAAACCCACAGACAAATAATTTTTGATAAAGGACCCAGAAATATGAAATGGAGAAAAGAAAGCCTCATGCAAAAAAGTAAAACTACACAGCTATGTGTCACCACACATACAAATTAACTCGGAATGGATCAAAGACCTAAACATAACACCTGGAATCACAAAATACATAGAAGGAAACATAGGTACCAAACTTGTGGACCTTGATCTTGAAGAGGACTTTATGAATTTGATCTTGAAAACAAGGGAAGTAAAAGAAAAATTTAATAGGAACCCTGGCTGGTGCGGCTCAGTGAACTGAGCACCAGCCTGCAAACCAAAAGGTCGCCAGTTCTATTCCCAGTCAGGGCACATGTTTGGGTTGCAGGCTAGGTCCCCAGTAAGCAACCACACATTGTTGTTTCTCTCCCTCTCTTTCTCCCTCCCTTCCCCTCTGTCTAAAAATAAATAAATAAAACCTTAAAAATAATAATAAATGGGACTATATCAAACTAAAAAGTTTCTGCACAGCAAAAGAATCCATCAATAAAACAAAAAGGCAACCAACCAAATGGGAGACAATATTTGCAAACAACTCCAATAGGGGTCAATATATATATTGACCAAATATATATATTGATCATTGACCAAAATATATAAAGAACTCATACAACTAAACAACAAAATGTAATTAAAAAATGGACAGAGGACTTGAACAGACACTTCTCCCAGGAAGACATATAAATAGCCAACAGATACATGAAAAGATGCTCAACTTCATTAGCTATTAGGGAACCACAAATCAAAACCACAATGAGATATGACCTTACATCTATGAATGGTTATCATCGGAAAAACAAGTAATAAGTGTTGGAGAGGTTGTGGAGAAAAAGCAACCCTCATACACTGCCGGTAGGAATGTAAATTGGTATAGTCACTATGGAAAATAGTGTCAAGGTTTCTCAAAAAATTAAGAATAGAGTTACCACATGACCCAGCAATCCTTCTTCTAGATACCGACCTGAAAAGTTTGAAAATAATTTTTTGTAAAGAGATATGTACCACTAGGTTCACTGCAGCATTATGCACAGCAGCCAAGACATCGAACCAACCAACGTGTCCTCTGACAGATGACTGGATAAAGAAGATGTGGTACACACATGTGTATATACAGTGGAATAGTACTCAGCTATAAGAGAAGGTAAAATAATGCCATTTGCAACAACATGGATGAATCTTGAAAATATCATGCTAAGCAAAATTAGTCAGATGGAAAAAGTCAATAACCATATTTCACTCATGTGGAATATAAAACTGAAAATAACAAATGAACAAACAAGACAAGCAAACAAAAACTCACAGACACAGACAACAGAATGGTGGTTAGCAGAGGGAAGGAGGAAGGGGGAGTAGAAAAGGATAAAGGGGGAGGGTTCAAATATATGGAGATGGAAGAAGACTTGATTTTGGGTGGTGAACACGCAATGCAATATACAGATGATGTATTATAGAACCATGTACTTGAAACCTATATAATTTTATTAACCAAAGTCACACTAAGAAATGTAACAAAATGTTTAAATGATATAAGTTCAAAAAGCAACAACTTTATTATGCTGTAATGTCATTTTCTTCTGTTCACGATTTTGAGGGATTAAACACCTTGATGTTTGGTAGTGCCTAGCCTCACTTGTAAATAAAATAAACAAAACATTAAAAGCAAATTTAATTAACAAGGTCAAATTATTCAAATAAATCATACATTGACTTATAAATATTAAACTTAATGAGCATGAAAATAAATTGGCAACTAAGTAAAAAAGGATATAATCCTAAACAAAGTGATTTTACAGATATTTACATTTTGGGCAAACTCTTCCTTACTCTTTCCCCCGTCTCTGCCCCACAAAACCCACCAAGCAGAAAAACGGCCTTACAACCACGTGATACAACAGAAAGTATTCATGACTGTACCACATTGGCACTCAGAAAAACTAGGGCTGGAGCCAACCTCTCCTACTGGCTGGTCTTGGTCAATTCATTCCTTAAGCCTCAATCTCCTTGTTCTTATGTAACAGGGTTAGAATGGTCTGAGTTGAGAAATATCCAGCTCCGCAGTGTTCACTTCACACACAGAAGGTGCTCAATAAACACTGAAGGAGGGAAGAAGGAAACAGAAAAAGGAAGAAGAATTTATTTGTTGTCTTCTACATGTGTTGAATGTGGCTACTCAGGAAGGCAAGAAACTTGTGCCAGATGTGACAAAAGCATGAAAAGTGAAGGGTCCTAGGATGTTCTGGGCATTCTGGCTGCCATCGGGGAGACTAGGAACTGGGTTTCTGAAGGCAAAGCTACTATGACCAAGGACATTTGCCTGTTCTCTCCCACAGAGAACACGTAACAGCATAATTGGACTGTGCTTCTCCACACACCTTTTCCCTCTATACTATCTCCTACCAAAATCCAAAGGTTATGAGAAGGTAGCTAAACTAAAAAGCAATTCCCTCCTCCTCTACTTGCAATATTTCTAAGACAAAAACCTTGGACTGAAAACTGTAGTCACACTGGTAAAGAAAAACACACCCACATCAACTCTGAAAATTATGAGACAAAGGCTTAGTTTTTTTTTTTTTCCTTCTAAACTAAAGAGGCATAGAAAAGGTGTCTCCGTGTTTCTCAAAAAGCTACTTTTTAAAAAAAAAAGGGGGAACTAGGACACACTCTGTAACATTACATAATATGCTACTGTGGGAGAATGAAAAAGCATGCAGTTGGCCTACACTGAAATAAATGTTTCTCTGCTTAGGAGTCTAAATTTACAAAAAGTAACACCAAAAAGAAAATCCAAATATATAGTACAAGACAATTTATAAACAAGAATTTACCTGACCTTTCTAGGGCAGAGACTACAAACCTTATTGGGCATCTACACCAAATGATTGCCAGCAATTCCAATGCAACCCATCCTAAAATTGAACCCATTAGCTTCTCCCTGCAACAAACCAGCTCTTTCTTCTTTAGTTCCTGCTGAATTTTCAGTCACTTAGAATCAAACTTCAGTCATGTCTTACTCCTTGTGCTATATTTTCTTCTCCTACACGCTGTCAGCATCCGAGTCCTAGATACTTTATTTCTGCAACGTTTTGATAATTCTTCCCATGGCACTGCTCCAATGCAGGCCCCTGTGACCGCTTTTCTGGCACATTTTCCTGAATACCATCTCCATCCTTCCCACTGACCAAATCAAACTCATTCTGTGCTCTGCTTTCAGATTAACCTTCTGAAAGGGAGCCTCAACTGCACCACTGCTTTGTTCAAAATAGGCTTTTGACAAACTGAAGGTATCCAGGTGCAACCCTGGCATCCTGTCTTTCACGGCTTGACAGCTCACACAATATTCCAAAGAGGGACGTACCGGGCTGCGTATCCATTCCCTTACTGAAGAAAATCTCAGTGGCTTCCGGTCTGGAGCAATTATGAATGAGGCTGCCACAAACACAAACCTGCAGGTCTGTGTGTGGACAGACATTGTTTGTGTAAATTCTTAGCACCGCGATTGCTGGGTCATACGATAATATGCTTAGCATTGTGAGAAATGTCAAAACTATGCTCCAAAGTGGCTATGCCACGTTTCAGGATCACCAGCAAGAAACGAGCACTGGTGTACTTCACATCCTGGCCAGCTTTGGCGGTATCAGACTTTTGGATTTTAGTCGTTCTAACAGGTGTGGAGTAAAATCTTGTTGTTGTAACGTGCAGTTCCCTAACGACATGTGATGTTGAACACTGTCATCTGTACATTCGCCGTTGATACATCTTCTCTGGTGAGGCTGCTGTTCAGGTCTTTTTCCCACTTTTTAATTTGATAGTTTGCTTTCTTACTGATGAGTTTTAAGAGTTTTTTTTGTATGTTTTGGGTAATACTCCTTTATCAGATGTGTTTTACAAATATTTTCTCCAAGTCTGTGGCTTTCTTTTTATTCTCTTAGAAATGCCTTTGTACAGCAAACGTTTTTAGTTTGAACAAAATCCCACTAATCAAGTTTAAGCTTATGGATCATGCTTTTGGTGTTGTGTCTAAAAGTGATCACCAACCTTCAAATCTCCTAGATTTCTCCTATCTTCTAGAAGTTTATAGTTTTGTATTTTATGTTTAGGTCTACGATCCGCTTCCAGTTAATTTTTATGAGGGTATAAGGTAGTATCTAGACTGGTTTCTGTACATGTGGATGTCCAGTTGTTCTACTATTAATTGTCTGTTTTGTACTTCATTTTCATATTCGCTGGTAACCTTTCTTCTATAGGTATTTCATTCTCTCTTTAGCTGGATTTACTCTGCTGCTAAACCCTAACACTGAGATTTTTATTTTGGTTTGGGGTTTTTCAGGGCGAGAATTTCTACTGGGTTATTTTCCAAATCTGTTTTGTCACTTTTTATAATCTCCAGTTCTCTCCAACAGTTTAAAATCTTATATTTTACCTTTTTAATATAATAAGCATACTCATGTTAGAATTCATGCTTAACACTTTAAACATCTCTGGGTCTATTTCTACTTAACATTTCCCCTGGTTCTTGTGCACGTTGCCTTATCTTGTCATGCACCACTTTATTTTTGTGTGCTGGACGCTGTATTTTTACAACCATCTGTGGAGTCACTAGAGGCTTAGGGCTACATTTGCTTCTGCCAAGTGCCTATGGGGACCTGCATTCTAGGATCACTTTGATCCAATTTTAATATTTGAGAGATCCTCCATCACGCAAAGATCTTGAACCACAGAGCAAAACATGTACGGACTGGTTTGCTTCTGTTCGATCTTTATACCCTACCCAAGGTGGGGTCTCAATCCACTTTGTCAAACCCAAAGTATAAGGAGTTTACCAAGCACTGCACCTCTGGAAGACCCTGAACTCCAACACATTTGTCCTGCAGGTCTGCTAGGCCCTGCAAGGCTGTCGTCAGAAACTCTGCTCTGCCTTTTAGCTGCTTTTATCCGACATGCATGCACCCAAACACCAAGCAAACCTCTAAGTTTCTACCTTCTCTTGGGTCTTGATCTGGTAATACTTCACTAAGTTGGTATTTCTCCAATGCCTTCAAGTTTAGGTTTTCAATACTCTGTCAAGTCTTGGCTGACCTCAGGTATGCGGAAGTCAGAATAGGACCCTGCATCTGATGAATTTCACAAATATTTTACTCCTTGTAGCCCTTAACACAATTGACTTTATATTATTATATTGTGCATGTGCTCTCTAGCCCACCTCCATCAGAATGCTAGGGTCAGGTCTGATTCGTGCAGCACTTGCCTGCTGCCCAGAATAATTGTTTGTTAAATTGAATCATCAGTCTTGTCTGATACTTTTGCTAATTATTCATGTCAAAGCCTGATTGTTTTAAATCAATAAATTTTTCTTATACAAGATCATCAAAAGTAACGTTCCCTCTTCTATTTGCTTTCAATATTTACAGCTTCTGCAAGAAAAGACCTTATATAGTATAATATCTTTTTAAATAATTATGCCTATTGTGACACTTATTTGATTTCAAAATGACTTTTATAATTTCCAGATGTTCTTTATGGCATACACACACACACAAATGTATAAATGTGACAACCTAACATTCATTTTATTTTGAAAATTTCATGATACTTCTTAGAAACGATCAATAGGACACCTAGTGAAATCACTAAGCTATATTCACTGGATAGAAAGGGACCAGAACATTTCTATGCATATAGGATTTGTGATCTTTTAAAAATTTGCTTTTGTGCCTCTTTTCATTTCAGTGTTTCTCCTTCACTAAGTAGTCACATATGGAATTGCTTAGGATTTCATTGCCTTTTCTGTGGGGAAAGAATTAAATATATCACAAAGCTGGCAGTCTGTTCAGAAACCTCTAGGAACCGACAGCAAGGGAAAGGAGAGCTACCAGGGGAACGCACATCTCCCTGAGCAACAGACACACTTTTCTGGCTGCAAATTTGGGGACTATACCCACATCAGTAATTCCTCAAAGAGAATTTCCTGATCTCCTTCATCTCCCAAACTTGGCCAGGATGCCAGTGCTTATTCCTCAGTAACAGCATATATTTGCTCTTCCTTAACAGATCTTACAGTATTTGTTTGGTGTGTGCTTTCCTTGCTGGAGTTCAAACTCTTAGTGCCAAGGGCAATTCCTATATTGCCTTCTATAAACATACAGGATAGGACTTAGCTTCTTAGTAGGTTTCCATACTCCAATTTTCCCTCATAACGCCAGAGTCAAGTAAGCCTAACCTATTCTGGATTTCTTACCCTTACCCAACGTATGTAAAATTCTGACCATATAACATGTGTGGGTGTAGTCTGTCTTAATCGCACCTTAGAAACAAAAGCTATAACCAGCACCATTGGTCAGGGGCTAGTTGAATTTCTTCCTTCTGGCACTAAGTGTCCCTTTGATACCCAATAAAATGCTCGCTGGTAACAAAATCAGCCTTCAATTATTCAGGAGTTGGTCATTCGGACGCCCTGCTTCTCATATTCTTTTCCCCCACCTACTCTCTCTTCTCACTGGTAAACATGCCATCACAGGCTGGCCAGAGCAAGGGGGACTTTGTGGTTGGCTAGAAATTCCAGCGGAGCACACAGAGTTGGTGGGCAGTTGAAACTCTATGTAAAAGTTTGCAGAATTTTTCTGATATCAACTATTTTAAGGAGGACACAGAAAAGATAGTTGGTCCAGTTAATAATCAGTTACACACAATCATCCTAGATGTTACTATTTCATCCCTCCATTTTCTAGGTGGTGATACACTGTATAGTCCCAGCTCCTCCGTTTATCTAACTGTGAATTGGGACACCTTGCTAAGCCTCATTTCATCATCAATAAAGTAGGAACAGGAACCTGACAGGACCAGAGCACTAACACCAAGAATAAAATGTATGAAACGGGTTTGTAAAAGTAGAGGAGCAGACTAATTTTATATCATTACCAACATTGTTTGTTTACAGTTTACACTTGATATTAGAAAGCCGATTTTTCCTCTCACAGAGAAAGGTGCTCCACATTCATAATTATAATGGATAAAATCCTGTGTTTTTACACACTTAGCCAGTATGCATGTCAAATTCCATAACAGTGCTTACCTTGGGAGGTTTCCTTAATGATGGAAATGAAAAATTTCAGTTGCAGAAGTAGGGAGCATTGTCAACACAGCAGCCACATCAGAAGGTAACAATGAAAGAGAAAAAACATAAGAGAAACTCAGCATCCTGAGAACATGATCTAAAAGATACTGTAACTTCAAAAACAATCAACACCAAATTCACTTTACTGCTTGAAGTGATAAACTCTTAC
The DNA here is from genome assembly GCA_004024845.1 of Tonatia bakeri. NCBI lineage: Eukaryota > Metazoa > Chordata > Mammalia > Chiroptera > Phyllostomidae > Tonatia > Tonatia bakeri. The sequence continues at coordinate 42,323 of PVIA01009839.1, read as the reverse complement.
TGTTTGCTCAAAAATACAGCCCAGGCATAATGAATTTCTTTCCTGGTTTAACAGAACAGATCCAGTCATTCAGAGCTGTTTTCAATGATTCGAAAACAGGCCAACAGAAGAGCATCAAGATAAAGAAAGGTTCTGCAATCATAGTATAGACGGCCAAATACTTTTAAATCAATATTCATATTTAAAGTTTTTAAAAGTTGGTATTAAAATGTATGTACAAGTAGGGACTCCAAAAATCCTAGAATTATCTTCTGGAGAGAGAGCTCCTTATAGTACAGGCTTCTCCCGCTAGCTGAGCTTTCTAGGAGCCCATCTGTTATCAGTGTAACAGCTGGTGTTGTTGTGAGAGGCTGTGTTCAGCTTCAGTGAATTTTTTTGAAGACTCTTTCAAAGCATTTACTCATTCATGATGGGTGATTTATGAATGCTCCTGCTCTTATCATGCTGAGTGTTCAGTTTTTGAGGTCCCCGTGCCTCACCTACCCTATTCACCTGATCTCACCCCAAATGACTTTTTTTTTTGTTTCCCCAGATGAAAAAAGTCCTCAAAGGGAAATGTTTTGCTGTGGAAGAGGTGAAACAAAAAAAATGGCAAAAGCACTAAAAGGCATCAAAATCAACCAGTTCAAAAACGGTTTTGAGCAGTGGAAAAGAAAGGTCTATAGGTGTACTGCATCATATAGAGAGTACTGTGAAGGTAACTGGAGTTTAAACATGTAAGAATGTTTATAAAACACACAATGTTTTATAAATAAATTCTGCATTTTGGGGTCCCACTAGTATATTTCTTCTTATAAGTATTCCAATTTATAGGGGATTTTTCCATATAAAAACCACATTTCAACTCAGAACAGAAATTTAAAAACAAATTACATCTTTCCCCATCACCAACTACTCATACATTTTAACAGTTTTGCATGTTCACACCTCAAAAATGACTAAAATTATATCTGAAGAAAACTGTGAAAAGGAAATCATTTTGAAAGTAACAAACCATTAGGCTGACTTGCTTTGTAAATGTTTTCCTCACGTACAAAATTAAGGTGCTGACCTATATACTTATAGTATGTGATCCTACGACAGTTCTTGGCCCTCCTGATGTGGTCATTCTCAATGAGCCTTTAATGTCATCAATTCATAAACCATAAAGTTATTGTTAGATCAATAAGGGAAATTATTCCCCATGGCTTGAAGCCTTCTTTACAAAGAAAGGAAATCATGAGGAAAGAGAATGGACTTTCCAGGGTGGAGGGTATGAAAATCCAAGGGTCCAGGCACAAATAGCATGGTGCCCTTTCTCCTTCACCGAGCCCAGCAGAGAACTCTGAGATTGCCAGTTTCCTTACTGAAAACCCAGAACCCAGCAACGAGGAAAGACTGTTCATGGATTCCACAGTCAGTCAGGCAGGCAGGCAATGCTAAACTTTTAAATCTAAGAAAAGAAAACCATGACGTTTTTACAGTGATGAAATCGAAAAGTCATCTTCTTGAAATTCTATGAATTAGTGAACAAAAATAATTTATATTTTTATCATTATATCATTATCTTGGACAGTTAAGCATAATAAGAATGTGATTTTTCTTTTTAGGTTTCAGAGGGGAACTCTGTCTAGAAAAACTGGTATCTCTGACTGCTTCCAAAGCAAGTCTCCACGTTCTGTGTCTACCCTTTAAAACAAGATAAACATTTATAGTTGTTATAATAAAAATGTGCAAGTGTTTTTAATTCTAAGAAAGCAGTGGATCTCTGCTCTGTGCCTAAAGCTTGAGGTTTCTGCCAAGAAAATTTCCTTAAGTGGAACACTGCTCTGGAAGGCATCTGTTCTGAGCAGGTATTACAATATTTAACTAAGCCTTCTGTAATTTTCTTACTTATTTTTAAAAGGCCATCTAAATCACTACTTTATTTAACAAAGGAAAGGAAAGTCACTTGGTTTACAATAAGGCACTCATATGAAAAGCATGGACCAAGCTTATAAAGTACACCTTTCATATTTAGGGTATGATGAACCAAGTAACCTAATGGGGCCAGAGCATGCTAACAGAACTCCAGGGATCTCTCCAGAGTTCTCCTGTGCTTCCTTTATCACACAATGAGCAGCACCAGCATCAATGAACAGGTGCTGGTTTGTAGGCAGCAGTACTTTTACCTCCTTAGCTGTCCAGTAATAAAGTTATCCCTTCTTCACTGACATTCCAATGTGGTTTCCTTTATTCTTCTTAGGAAACCAATCCTACTTCACCATTTTAAGCACTTAAAAAGTGTATCCCTCTCACTTGGAAAGATATGGGAATGCCAATATAATTCTACTACCCTCCTTTGTTCTGTTTGTTAAGAATAAATGTACACTAGGCAGCAGGGGAAGAGGAGAAGCCACTAACTTCATCTGCAGCTACCCAATTACTAGTCATTTAGTTTAAAACAAGGATCCTTACTATACAAGGCAAAGAAGTCATCACAACACTACCTCCTTAATTGCTAAACCCTTATGAGTTAGTTTGCTTATGAGTTAGGTCACACAAACAACCAAGTCATTCTAATTCAGGACCATAGTTTAGTGCCCCAACCTCCAGAGGTTTGACAGTGTTCTTTGGCAGTTGTGAAGAAAAAACTTTCCAATATGAGTAATACTGATATTATAACCAAATACAGTATGTGATCCTTTGGAAGAAATCTGTGATATTACAATGTAAAGATAGAAGTTTCACACACATATGAAAAAGGATGGATAGAAACGTCTATCAGAAGCATAATCAATATTAAACATATATATTTAATTATGGCCTTTAGTTGATTATATCAACAAAGTCATATCAACAAAGAGTTCTGTCCTCCTCTCAGTCGGGCCCAGCCTATTGCTGAGATACCTATATACCTACCCCTGACTAAGCAAACATCCAGTGAACTACAAAAAACATCCCTTCAAACAGACTGAACTGACCTCCGACATGGGCTTTTTACAAAGCAGAGAATTCCACTGACTCTTGGCAAAAGGCCTGTGTACTCCTGACCACTCTCTTCTACCCACCTTCTCATTCATCCTCAAAAAGAGTCCTTGTTTTTAATTCTGCGAACCTCTATAAGTTATCAGGAGAGAGAGTGTGTGTGTGTGTGTGTATTCTAAAGAAATAAACTGAACATGATTTGACATTTCAGAATTTAGCAAGATAATAATGTTTCTAGGTTCCAGGATTTGAAGAAAAAAATAGGAGATACTGTTCTGTACTAACAGTACAGAACCCCTACTTCACAAAAACTGAAGCTTCTTCCCTTCCCTCTCAGGACGAGAAAGTCAATAATGTCTTCAAGTCGCCCGTACCACGCACATTCACCGCCCACTCATGTAATTTACATTCTTTTCTCCCACTTTCGTCTCCCTGCTCTGCCTCATCAAATTTTCTCTAAGACCCAGCTCAAGGCTCCATTTTCTCAGTCCTTTACCAAATGTTACAGACCACTCTGACCTTCACCCCTCTGATACTCCAATATTCCTATGGTCAACCAAACAGCTTAGCGCTCACTGCCACACAAAGGCAGTAATCTGTACATGAGTAATTTTATCTGTATGGCATTTGAATCTCATGTATCCTTAAGATTTAAAGCCCATGCAAGCAAACGCCATTCCACATGTGAATTTCAGAATCTCTGTTCCCAATCTCACATATTCATGTAGGACTGAGAACATTAAAAGAACTGAGGAATGATTTATTTACATTAGTAAGTTAGAAATAATCCAGATGTGAGGATATACTTCGATCACCACCTCAATCCCACAATGTTGTGACAAGACTGCTTGTAATAAATAGCAGTGAAGACCTAGAGATTGTCAAAAATTCTAGACTATTTCCAATGGCTTGCTTAAAAATAATTATTTCTCTAGAACAGCACTTCATACAGATAAGTTCAATGGGATGTTAACAAGGGTCAAACCCTCAAAAGCTTCTGAAGTCCACTAAGTTCCGGAACTCATGTTTAGTTTCATGAGGCTGGAGAATGTGTGCGCACACACACACAAATAAGACTGTAAAAGATAAGCTGAACCTATATTGGGCAAGGTCTTAAAATGAGGGCTGGCACTTAATTTAGTTGGAAAGCTTAACAAGACAGTGAAATAAAGGAAGCAGTATAAACAGTATATGACAACAACCCTGTATAGCAGGAGTTTTTCCCCCACATTTCACACTGAAAGATTTCTGGGTCAGGAGTCTTCTGTCCATTATTACAGCCTACTGAATATAGTTAGCCACTTAGAATTTAGATGGCCAAAGAGCTCAATGTGCACAGCCCCAATACCAGTCTATGTTTCAAGAGACGTGAATGATCAGGATCTTATTCTAAACACAAATTTCGTTTTCATGTATTAACTATCTTATTAATGATTGTTGGAAAATGCCATAACCTATATCTGAAAGATACATAGCTAACTGACCTGTAACTCCTGAACATTAGTCTATGGGTATGACTTTTATTTAGCCCTCAATGATCACTTTCAGCTTGGCCACTAAATCCTGGGTCACTAAATGGCCCAAGAGCTCCGCTGACCAGCAAGTATTTACTGAATACCGATACCCACACTGCACATTATAGGTGCTTTGAGGAGCATTTTACAGAAATGGGGCATAGTCTCTGATCTCAAGAAGCTTAATACCTTGAGAAACAGGCGCACACAGGAACAGACAGTGATAAGTGTCACGGCACAGACAGCAACAAAGACCTATATTATGGCAACAAATATTTAATACACACTGTGTGCTACTTTGTCAAGCTACGGATATAAATTAAACACGCTGCCTTTCAGACAACACGAAACTGAACTTGTACACACATATTACAGTACAATGTGATATATACAGCAGCAACCCCAAAAGAGGGCAAGACCAAGAGGGAAAGAGGACAGGTATTTTCTCTCTGGGTAGAAACCTCCTGAGCAGGATCTAGAAGGCTGAACAGTCACCAGGCTGAAAAGGCAAAGACATGGCGTTCCAGGAGCAGGAACTGTGTGTGCCAAAAGCACCGATGTACACAGCCCACTTAGGACTGGAGAGTCGTGGGACTGTTCTGTCGCCAAGCTCCTGGAAAAGAGATGGTGGGGCAGTGGATGACACAGGGCTGGGGTTTTGTCAGACAGGGGGTAAAAAAATCCAGCTTCAATCAGCATTAACTGTAGTTTGAAGATGAGTTTATATACTTGTGTATCAAGTTAATGTATTGATATATTTAAAACATATAACAAGCACTTCTATACATTACAGTGAGTAGAAGGAATCATACATGCATTGAAAAGCCTTTAAAACCTATCACAAGAAGAATGTTAATGACCAAAATATTAAATGCTTATGGGAAGCTACAGCAAAATTTTCTGAACATGTGAAGAAGCTGATTCATTCAAGGGAAATACTGCCAATCAGAACAGACCTTTAACATCAACATATCTGATTTGCTTTGAAAAGTATGTCTTCGAAACTCCACTAGGTTTAAAACATATGCTTAATGTCATTTTAATATTGTTTTTCTCCTAATCCCCTACTTCCTGTAAGACTCTGATCTTGCCACCTGTGAATTGTGCTAACTGGTGCTTTTCAACAGCACAGTCCCCGTGGCTGGCAAGAGGCTGCTATGGGTCAATGGGAAGACCCACTAGGGCATGGGTTGGGGAGAGAAAGAAGCAAAGTCAGGAGGAGGATTACAGACTAGGAGGAATCTCATGGTCTAGATAAAGTTAAAAGGCAAAGATGCTGATTACAGTTGATGACTGAGATGCAATATTTCAGAAGTGGAATGTTTCCAGGCAGTAAACTCTAACCTAGTCACAGCAGTATGTTTGTAAAATGGAATGAACAATCATTAATAACTAACAGTTAATGGAGTTCTAACCATGTTCCAAGTATGTTTCTGTTAGTTCTACCTGATTTCATGGATTTAAAATATTTGATAACCCTACAAGGTTCTCTCCACTATCATTTTTCAGGTGAAAAATACTGAGATACGAGGTACAAGGATTTTATGACTTGCTTAAAGTCACAGTTAACTGGCAGCAGCATCGTGATTCAAGCCCCGGCAGTCTGGCTACAGTGTTACCTCACTCTGAACAGCTACAGCATATTGCCTCTTGAGTCTACAAGAGTTTAATGAAAGCTCTTTAAGCCAGGGCTAGGATGCTGAGAGCAATGTAGATGCTTAATAACATGGATCATCCGTGTCCACATGGGTCATCCATGTGATTAATGGCATCAACTAGTTCCCTCTGTGGCAAGGTCCCTCATGAATGTGTAAGAGAATCTCAAAGGAGGAATGTCTTTTACATAAAAGAAAAGGATGTGGTAGCAGTGTGGAGTTAGCAGAAGGCTGCAAACTCCCATGGAAATTGTTCACCACTGGAGAGAGCTCTGAATAAAGCCACAAAATGTGCATGTAGTGTTTTGGGAGTAAATCTTAGGCATGAAACAGCTAAAACAAAGGTGGAGAGTAGAAGGTATGTTCATGAAGCAGCAGGCAAAAAGAGGTAACCAAAAACATTAAGGCAGAAATAATAGACAGCAACCACAGTGCAGACGGCACTCCATGACACGCCGACTTTGACTCTTTCTAGAAGCAACCGCCATGGAAGGCTGGCGCAGTGAGAATAACATGGGCAGATCTGTTAGAGGGAGGATGTGATTGAGGCCATACCACCTACAGAGTGAGCCGTGAAAGATGTCCTACTACCCTCTACTTGGCACCCCCCACAGCCAGGTAGTGGTGCCAGCTTTCATGGTGTGTAAGTTGGCACCACTGCAAAGGCGAGATGGAAAGGAGAAAACAAGAAGGTGATTTGCAGGCAGAATCTGTAAGACTCTTTGGCCAATGAGCCACCCACCTGACCTCCCCACTACATCTGTAAGGCGGAAACACAGCTGTAGGGTTGTGGGATGACTTTATATGGTACTTCTGTCACAGACATTGAGATGAGATGAATGAAGGGGAAAACAGCTTCAATTATCTTAATATTTAATGTGCTATTGAGTTTAAGATTTTAATTCCAAATGCTTTTACAATAAAACACTAATAGTCCCAAAATTCATTTAAGGAAAACTGCTTTTTAAAAAAAATTTCATTCCACTTAACCTGCTCTTATTTTCAATAAAAGTCAAAAGAAAAACTACACTAGTTTGTACTTGTGGAAAGATCTGTGGTTTGATTTTTGGTATATTTGGACTACATCCTTCTGGCATAACTAAATTTGGCTGCAATTTCTGTAACAAGTAATTAGATTTGGAGCCAAACAACTCTAGCTCTGCCACCATTTAACTGTGTTGATCTTGGGCAATTTTATTTAACCCCTCTGAGCTTCAGTTTCTATGTCTGTGAAACTGGGATAGAAGAGCACTCTTCCAGGACACTTGAAGAATTGCATGTGATGGCAAGGGTAGCACTACACAGCAGTAGCACAGTTACTGCCCAATAAATGTCAGATGCTATTGTTATTACAACAAATAGCCCTCCTGGGTAATACACGCAAAATGTCAACAGAGCTCAACTAAATCTAATGCAGGAAAAGTTACTTGGAGTTAAAGAATGAGAACACTTTCTTGGCAATAGAGAAAATTTATTTTCACAAAGACAAAGGAAACAACACGGTGTTCAAAATACGTTCTTCAAATGAGGACAGCAGATGCTGACAACTGCGGGAGCACACTAATGGGTACATGGATTATCATTATACTCTTAAAAAAAGGTTAAGATATTCAAAATGTTTTCAATGTTCAGAAATTACTTTTAGAGGAAGAAAATACTCCAGCACAAAAGTGAATGCACAGTGTTCTGAGTCTTGGGTGTCCCTGCTGGGCAGATAAGAATGACTGGGAGGGTCGGCAGAAGTAAGGGCAGCCAGCAGCATTTGGGGCTGGGAGGAGACCCCGGGCCTGAAAGGTGCCATTCCATGTGCCTCAGACATGGCATACCTTACAGGGGTGTATAATATTAAAATTTGGAGGGAAAAATGCTCACTGTGTTGTCAATGACACAGTGGTTTCAGGTGACAAGAGCACTTCTAAAACAAGGGCTTTCCCTTACCAAAAACCCCACAAAAACACCTCTTAAGACATGTACAATAAAGGAAGGGAAAGAACAGAGAAAAAACTTGGAAACAACTTCTAAACACATATAAAGTTGGACACCTTTTAATAACTGAACTATCATACTAATGTCTTTAGCACAGAGGTAACAGTAACAGCAGGTGCATAGCTGCAAACACTGGAGCGTACTTCATGGAGCTGATCACACGTGACATCTGGTCCCATGTACTGCTACGGGGATATAATAAAATTCCTCTGACAGCGACAAAGTGGACACAGGAATGATTTAAACTGTAAAGATAGACTTTATTCAAAAAGGGCCTAATATTTAAATTTTTGCCATTTCTTTTCTCAGTCTATAAAGTAGTCTATCACTAGCTGAAGGACCCAGAAGCACTGTTCTAGTACCTGAAATGCCAGCAATAAGAGGTCAGGGGTCACCATGAGAACAGAACCTAAGGGAGAGAACAGTTTTGGTTCCCTTTCTGAAAGTGACACCTAGAGTTTTCAACTGCGTATCAAAGAGCAGATTCACGTTATCAATGTAAGATGTGCCCGAAAGACCAGGACAGACATTGGCAGCTGACAGTTTCACCAATGAAGTCACTGGAACAAACAGTGAGACAAGGTGACTTTTTGAAAAAAGCTACTCTGTTAGTCTTCATCCAAAATATTGTTCCCCATAAAAATATATCGACTTTATAATAGAAGCAATAAACTTTTGCAATAAAATGAATAAAAACAGCAAAGTCCTACAATTCCTACTGTAGGTTTCCTAAACAGTTCAAGTTTTATATATTAATTTTACTTTATAACTCTAATGAACCCAAAAGTCTTTTGGGGTTGCAAGAGTTTGTAAATACAATACAATACATTTTCAGTTTTTTAAATCATCACTTTCTGCACAGTTGCACAACACGGGTACTGCTCAGGAAGACTCAGGGTTAACGATACGGGCCTCACCGTGCCCACTCACGAGGCAGGAAGACACACAGCGGTGACCCTTCACATGAACGGACCACAGCGCTCACGTTGCACATCAAGTGGCCTGCAAATAATTAAATGAACTCTTGTTAAAGGACCTAATCAACCAATCTGTGAGCTACCAACCCCTCCTAATATCAGGTTCATCTCCACTATGACACTAATAACTGTAAATACACTTCTAATAAAACTCTGCTTGGCTAAAAATAGTTTTCATGAAAAAATATTGAATGTCATTCAGGTTGAGCCTAAAATCTAAATACCCCAACCTTGGAGGAGGGGAGAGGGACTTGAGGCTGAAATAATCACCAATCACCAATGGCCAGTGATTTAACCAATCGTGCCTGCAAGGTGAAGCCTTCATAAAAATCCTCATATATGGGTTCAGAGAGCTTCCAAGTTGCTGAACAGGTGGAGGTGCTGGGAGGGTAGAGCACCCTGAGGACATCGAGGCTCTGAGCCCCTTTCTCATGCTTTGCCATATACATGTCCTCCACCTGGGTGTTCCTAAACTGTATGCATTTCTTTAAATAATAATAAACTGATAATCTAGTAGATAAGCTGTTTTTCTGAGTTCTGTAAGCTGTGGTAGCAAATTATTAAACCTGAGGAGGGGCTCATGGTAACCTTCCATTTACAGCCAGTAGGCCAGAAGACCAGGTGACAACTGAAACTTGTGACTGGCATCTGAAGTGGGGTGGGGGGACAGTATTGAGGGACTGAGTCCTTAACCTGTGGGACTGCTGCCGACTCCGGGTAAACAGTGTCAGGATGGAACTGAATTGTAGGACATGAATACCCAGTGGGTGCTGCAGAGACTGGGGAGTGGTCTGTGTGAGAAAACCCCTGCACATTTGATGGCCAGAACTGCTGAGAGTGGAAAACAGAGTCAGAGGTTTTTTTCCCCTTTATGGTGGTTAGTACCTGGACCAAATCTGGCAATATGCCCAGGCCACATGCTCCTCACAGCACAGTCTGAGGGCTGCTGGCATAAGACCATAAACTATTAGTGGTCTTAGAGGAGATAAGAATCCCCCCAAGGTACAACCACTCTTGGCCTTCCTTTAGAGGTAAAATACCACCAAGCCACCCTCCCCCACATTTACAAAAGTATCCATCCCTGAGATGGATTGAAAAAGGAAAATGAAATGGCCCTGAAAGGTCTTTTTTCTTATTAAATATATTTTATTGATTGTGCTATTACAGTTGTCCCACTTTCCCCCATTTATTCCCCTCCACCTGGCATACCCCCTCCCACCCACATCCCCCGCCCTCCACTTTAGTTCATGTCCATGGGTCGTACATGTAAGTTCTTTGGCTTCAATATTTCATATACTATTCTTAACCCCCCCTCCCCCGTCTATTTTCTACCTACCATTTATGCTACTTATTCTCTGTACCTTTTCCCCCTCTCTCACCCTCCCACTCCCCTGCTGATAATCCTCCATGTGATCTCCATTTCTGTGATTCTGTTCCTGTTCTAGTTGTTTGCTTGGTTTGTTTTTGTTTTAGATTCGGTTGTTAATAACTGTAATTTTGTTGTCATTTTACTGTTCAAATTTTTCACCTTTTTTTCTTAGGTAAGTCCCTAGTATTTCATATAACAAGGGCTTGGTGTTGATAAACTCTTCTAACTTGACCTCATCTGGGAAGCACTTTATCTGCCCTCCCATTCTAAATGAGAGCTTTGCTGGATAGAGTAATCTTAGATATAGGTCCTTGCCTTTCATGACCTGGAATACTTCTTTTCAGCCCCATCTTGCCTGCAAGTTCTCTTTTGAGAAATCAGCTGACAGTCTTATGGGAACTGCTTTGTAGGTAACTGTCTCCTTTTCTCTTGCTGTTTTAAGATTCTCTCCTTATCTTTAATCTTGGCTAACATAATTATGATGTGCCTTGATGTGTCCCTACTTGGGTCCAGTTTCTTTAATATTGCTTGTCAGAAGCCAATGAGAAGTTTCAAAGGAAGTTTTCATTTCTATGCAATCAGCTGCTTAATAAAATGCAAAACTTGGGTGAATACATGAGTATATCCACAGTGACTATTAATCCAACATAATGATGTCCATATAGTCTATATATGTATTTCCAAAATTAAAATGGGTACACAAAGAAAGTGGAAAGTTTTACAAGTTCTATGACATTATTTTATTCAATCACTATCCATCAATAACAGCTCTCCTGACCATTTTTCGAATATTGTCAAGGAAAGTATCACCTGAATAGCTTGTCCTGACTAGCAAAAGACAACCATCTACAGCTGTGGGCCTTGGGCCTGCAGAAAACCCGTGGGCATGGCCCTCTCTGTGGCACGGTCTCCAGGCCACTGCACAGAGCTCCTGCTCCGAATCACCATGGCTGCAATTCTCAGTGGGCGAGCCTGGCAAGAACTACACCAGGCTAACCAAAACAAAACTGAGCAGAGAAAGCAGGGCTCTTATACAATTTTCTTGCTGTGTCTTCAAAGGTATCATGCAGTAAAGCTTTCAGAAAAAATGTAGCACAAAGCACCAATTCTTGATTTAATCAAGAATTAAAATAAAGAATTAAGCACCTCTGGGGGGCCATTCTCAGGTTAATTTTCAGTGTATATGCTAATAAGTGACCCTAATCAATATGTAGTTTGGAAGAACCATATATTTAAATATTTTTGTTCTTATTTCCAAGATTAATTTTCCATTTAAATGAGTTTGTATCTTGATAATATATACTTATGATAGCATGCTTATGATTGCATAAACAACATTTAAACTTTCTACATTAGGGGGTCAGACAAAAGCAAGGATATTGGCTGAATAATCCTAGCAGACACAGACAAGGGCTATTTATGAGAGCCAGTCCAGCAGGGTGGTTAGAAGCAAAGATGCAAAATAAGCTGTTCTTCTGGGGTCCTACTCTTAGCTCCACCACTTTCTACTGATGTGAACTTGGATGCGGTGTTCAAGTTCTCAGTACCTTGGTTTCTTCTTGGTTTTTGTCAGAGGGTTAAACAAATATATGTAAAGCCTTTAAAAGTATCAAGGTAACCCAGGTGATTAAAACAACTCCCACTTCCAACCATTTATTTTACCTATAATCTCTTTCTTTCCATTTACCATAGAAACAGGTGGCACTGCTGATGCCAGATGCTTATGCACTCTGAGAGCCTGCCAGACCCACCACCTTGAGAAGTGCAGGACCAGACACCCTGACTCTGCAGCCCCCACACACTGTAAGATCCCTGTGTAGAATCATTGAACTTCAAAGTCGCATTGAGTCAAACCATGAAGGCAGGAAGATTACAATTCCAATCAATCCCATTTCTAATATGAAAAAGATTTTAGGAAGGATGCTAAGTAGGCAGGATGACATTTCTCATTCCCATCCCCAAAACAGACATGGGAGCTGCATATGAGCCCCTGCTGATAATGTGTTTGTGATGAGACCCACACTAGTGGTGGCCATTCATGGCTGTATTATCCTCTGTATGAGGAAGCATGAGATGAAAAACCTGCATTGTGGACAGCAAATCAGGAACAGTTTGATTCTAGAGTCCAAATATATCTAAAAGCCTTGGTAGAATTCATGGGTCAATTTTAAATTCACAGCACTGAAAAGAAATGAGATTTCAAACCAAGAAAAGACATGGAGGAAACATCAATGCATATTACTAACTGAAAGAAGCCGATCTAAAAAGGCTACTATACTGTACAATATTCTGGAAAAGGCAAACTATGGAGAGAGTAAAAAAATTGGTGATGGCCAGGTGTGCTGGCAAGTGGGGGTAGGGGGGCATATGAATAGATGGCACAGAGGATTTTTAGGGCAGTGAAAATACTCTGTAGGATACAACGATGGACAGATGTCACGATACATTTGTCTAAACCCATAGATGTACATCACCAAGAGTGAACCCTACCTAACATAAACTGTGGATTTGATGATGATGTGTTACTGCAGGTTCAACTGTAACGAGGTACACTACTCCAGAGCAGGATGCTGATAATGGGAGAAACCATGCATGGAGATAGGGGGTATATGAGAAATCTCTACCTTCCACTCAGTTTTGCTGTGAACCTAAAATGGCTCTTAAAAACCAGTTTTGATTTAAGAAACATTTTTTTTACCTAAGCAAACCCCACCCCCCAAAAACCCAAAACAAACAAACAAAAAACCTGTCTAACCAATCTGCATGTGTAATCCCCCTACAATGTCTATCATCATCCCAGAGCAGAAATGACTACAGGTAAGTCTGAGACAGATTCATGTAGGTTCGGGATTGCTAAAACAAGGTTACATTGATGCTACAAACCCCCTGAAGACAGCTGCCATGTCTGGACCATTTTTATTACCCCAAAACCATTTAACAACATTTTCTTTGCATGTACTATTTACATGGTTTAAAAAATAAACAAATATTTTCCTTACTATGCAAACTTACAACATGAACCCAATGAAAACTATTATCATCAAATTCTTGAGAATTAAGTATTCTCCTCAAAATTGTATAGGAAACTCATTATTTGTGGAGGATATTTAGGGATTCAAAACAATAAGAAAGTCCAAGTAAACTGACAGGTAAAGAAATGTCTTTAGTCTAAAGGAAAGTCTGAGGTATGAGCAAGAGGCAAGTTTAGCAGGTTATGATATGCACTCTCCAACTTATGATAGTTTGACTTAAGATTTTTTTAAACTTTATGATGGTGCAAAAGTGATACTTTATGATGGTGCAAAAGTGATACTTTATGATGGTGCAAATGATACACATTCTTTGAATTCTGAATTGGAATCTTTTCCTGGGCTAGTGATGTGTGGTGCAATACTGTCCCATGATGCTGGACAGCAGTCATGAGCCCTGCTCCTGGTCAGTCACATGATCACGAGGGTCAACAACTGATACTCCACAGTGTACTGTGTTGCCAGTGTTTCTTGAATACTGTGTTTTGTGTTTTCACATCTACAACATGTACATCTGTGTCTCATGGATCTGGGTCAAGAAGAGAAAGATAGTGACTCGAGCTGAAACTCAAGGTAACTGCCCAACTCTACATTAATGTAAGGGATCTGATCACGTTTAAGGTAAGCTAGGCTAAACTGTAATGTTTGGTAAGGTTAGATGTATTAAATGCATTTTCAACTTACTATATTTTCAACTTACGGTGGGTTTATTGGGATATAACCCCGTTATAAGTTGAGGAATATCTGTATAACTGAGAGTTATCAATAAAAGAGTACCACTGTCTTAGCAACTTAGTTTTCTCCTTCAAAAGGCATCAAGAAAATGGGAAAAATCAGTTCACTAAACTAAACTCATAAACTCAAATGGAACAAGTTATTATAAAGCCACCATTGCTAATCCAATACTGGAATGAGCCAGATCAACCTCAAATAGAAAAACAAAACGCTCCATGGCTGGACACTGTACCTGTCACCTAATGGAGCTACTACTGGGCTCAGTGATGCCATCTCTGAGGCCACCAGAGATGGATTCCAGAACACTATACTCATGTATTCTACTCTATGGGAAGGAGGACACCAATATTGTTGCACATAGTCTGTATATTACACACAGTCTGGATAATATATATTATTCAATCAGTTGTCACTACAAGGGGAGGTGGGATTTATTAGTCCCCTTTCTCAGATGAGTAAACTGCCCACCAGCCTAAGTAAATGGCAAAGCTAGGATTAAGACCAAGCTCAGATTCAAGATGGCAGAGGAGTAAGTAGAAATTACACTAACTTCCTCCCAGGACCAATCTGGATTACAACTAAATTGCAGAGAAATCATCCTGAATAACCAACTGAACACTGGCTGGAGAGAAGTCTTACAACCAAGGACAGAGACCATAAATCACTTCACCACAACAAGACTGGTAGGGAGTGGGGATGAGGCACGGGAGGGCTGGCTGAGCTCCCACGGGTGGCAGCAGAAGTTCTGGAGGGATATTTCAGGGTCCAGGGGTTCCCCCGCTGAGAAGTGTGGGGTCTAAACCCCAAGCTGGGCTCCCCAGCCTACAGCACTAGAGCCAGAAAGGAACCCAGATAACATCCAGCTGTAAAAAGGAGCAGGGTTTCTGTCTGCCAGGGGAGATGGATGGAGACTCAGGGAGCCTCATAAAGGGCCAACACACAAAATTTCATTTGTAGCCATTTACCCTGGGCTCCCGCAGAGAGAGGACAGAGTGAACTAGAGAAGCTTGAGGAGAGTCTGGGGTGGGTGGCTCTGGGAAAGGAACAGCCGCTAGGATCCCTGTGCTGAGTCATCCCCCATACTGCAGAAGCCATCTTTCTCAGGAACAGCACTCCTCTCCAAGTGGCCTGAGGGGAAGCAATAGCCGCACCTGCAGGAATTACTCTGCCCCACCCTGTGGTGTGTAAGCCAGGCTGCTGATCACAGCTTGAGAGTACATCACTGATCACTTTAAAAACTAATGTGGAAGATATGAAGAAGCAGCCAAAACGCAAAGATAAAGAAAGAGACCCCAAATGAAAGAATAAGAGAATTCTCCAGAAGAACTAGATAAAATGGAGGCAAGCAATTTATCAGATAGAGTTTAGAGTAATGATTATATAAGGATACTGAACAGCATGAAAAAAGATATAGAAGGCATAAAAAAGGACCAGTCAGAAATAAAGAATGCAGTATCTAAAATAGTACACTGGAAGGAATAAACAGTAGGTTAGATGAAACAGAGGATCAAATCAATAATTTGGGAGACAAGGTAGGAAAAAACAACCAGGCAGAGCAGCAAAAAGAAAAAATAATTTTAAAAAAGGAGAGCTTAAGAAACATTTTAGACAACATGAAGCATAACAACACGTGCATCATGGGAGTACCAGAAAGAGAAGGGAGCAAGGAAGAGATCAAGAACTTATTTGAAGAAAACTAATGACATAAAACTTCCCTAATCTGGTGAAGGAAAAAGATACATAAGTCCAGGAAACACAGATAGTCCCAAACAAGATGGACCTAAACAGGAGTACACCAAGACACCATTGACCAATTCAATTCAAGACACCATGAATTTTAATTTAATTCATAATTAAAATGGCAAAGCTTAAAGCCACAAGACAAAAGCAGGCAGTTACTTACAAGGAAACTAAAATTAGATAGTCATCTGATTACTCAACAGAAACATTTCAGGCCAGAAGGGAGTGGAGTAAAATATTCAAGGTGATGAAAAGCAAGGACCTACAACCAAGGCTACTTCACCCAGCAAGGCTATCATTTAAAATGAAGGAGAAATAAGGAGCTTCCCCAACAAGATAAAGCTAAAGGAGTTTGTTAACACCAGACCAGTAATAGAACAAATGTTAAAGGGCTTGCTTTATGAAGAAGAATAAAAAGAGAAGGGAAAAAATGGAGGAAAATAGTCTAACAATAAAATGGCACTAAATATGCATCTATCAGTAATCACCTTAAATGTAAATGGCTTCAATGCTCCAACCAAAAGATACAGGGTAGCTGAATGGATAAGAAAACAAGACCCGTATATATGCTGCCTCCAAGAGACCCACTTCAGATCAAAAGATACACACAGACTTAAAGTAAAGGGATGGAATAAGATATTTCATGGAAATGGAAAGGAAAAACAAGCTAGGGTAGCAGTACTTATATCCCACAAAAAAGACTTTAAAACCAAGGATACAGTAAGAGACAAAGAAGTACACTAAGTAATGATAAAGGGAACAATCCAACAAGAGGCTATAACCCTAGTAAACATTTACACACCCAACATAGGAGCACCTAAATATGTAAAGCAAATCTTGTTAGACATAAAGGGAGAGATTGACAGAAATACAGTCATAGTTGCAGGTTTTAACACACCATTGACTTCAATGGATAGATCTTCCAGACAGAAAATCAACAAGGAGACAGTGGCCTTACATGATACATTAGATCAAAAGGGTGTAATTGGTATCTTCAGACCACTTCATCCCACAGCAACAGATATACATACTTTTCAAATGCCCATGGAATGCTTTGTAGGATAGACCACATGCTAGGACACAAAAAAAGTCTAAATAAATTTAAGAAGACTAAAATTATATCAAGCATATTCTCTGACTACAATGCTATGAAACTAGAAATCAATCACAAGAACAACACTGGAAAACACAAAAAGACATGGAAGCTAAACAACATGTTACTAAACAATAAATGAGTCAACAACAAGGTCAGAGAAGAAATCAAAAGATACCCAGAAACAAATGAAAATGAGGACACAACAATCCAAAATCTGTGGGACACTGGGAAACCAATCCTAAAAGGGAAAACATAGCATTACAGGCCTATCTCAAAAAAACAAGAAAAAGCTCAAATAAATAATCTAACTCAACACATAACTTGAAAAAGAACAACAAAGCTCAAAGTGAGTAGAAGGAAGGAAATGATAAAGATCAGAGCAGAAATAAGTGAAATAGAGTCTAAAAAAAAGATGTAAAAGATCAATGAATCCAAGAGCTGTTTCTTTGAAAAGATAAACAAGATTGAGAAACCTTTAACGAGACTCATCAAAGAAAAAAAGAGAAAGGACCCAAATAAATAAAATCAGAAATGAAAGAGAAGTAACAAATGACACCAAAGAAATACAAAGGATTGTAAGAATATATTATGAAGAACTATATGCCAACAAACTGAACAACCTGGATAAAATGGACAAATTCTTAAAAACACTCACTCTTCCAAAAATGAATCAGAACAGTCAGAGAATCTGAATAAACAGATTATACCTAATGCAACTGAATCAGTAATCAAAAAATTCTAATAAACAAAAGCTCTGGACTGGATGGCTTCATGGGTAAATTTTACCAAACATTCCAAGAACTAACACCTCTCCTTCTCAAACTATTTCACAAAATGCAAGAGGAGGGGAGGCTCCCGAACTCCTTTTACAAGTCAAGCATTATTATAATCCCAAAACCCAATAAAGACAATACAAGGAAAGAAAATTATAGGCCAATATCCCTGATGAATACAGATGCTAAAATCCTCAATGAAATATTAGCAAACCGAATACAGCAATGCATCAAAAAGATCATACACCATGATCAAGTGGGATTTATTCTGGGAATGCAAGGTTGGTACAACACTCACAAACCAATACATGTGATAAACAACATCAACAAAATGAAGGATAAAAAAACCACATGATCAGTCCTGGCTGGTGTGGCTCAGTGGATTGAGTGCCGGCCTGCAAACCACAGGGTCACCAGTTTGATTCCCAGTTAGGGCACATCCTTGGGTTGCAGGCCAGGTCCCCAGTTGGAGCATGCTTGAGGCAATTACACCTTGAAGTCTCTCTCACTCTCTTCCTCCCTTCACCTCTGTGTAAAAATAAATAAATTTTTAAAAAGAACATGATCATATCAATAGATACAGAAAAAGCATTTGATAAAATCCAGCACCTGTTTATGATAAAACCTCTTAACAAAGTAGGATTAGAGGGATCATACCTAAACATAATAAAAGCCATATATGACAAACCCACTGCCACCATCATACTCAATAGGCAAACACTACAAGCATCCCCCTTAAGGTTGGGAACAACACAGGGATGTCTGCTTTCACCTCGCTTCTTCAACATAGTACTGGAAATCCTAGCCACAGCAATCAGACAAGAAGAAGAAATAAAAAGCATTGAATTGGGTAGGAAGAAGTAAAACTGTCATTATTTGCCAATGACACTACAGTGTATACAGAGGACCCCAAATATTCCATCAAAAAACTACTAGAACTGATAAATTAATTCAGCAAAGTAGCAGGATACAAAATTAATATCTCAAAATCAGTAGCATTTTTATATGACAATAATGAACTAACAGAAAGGGAAATTAAGAAAACAATCCCATTCACAATTGCTACAAAAATAATAAAATACTTAGGAATAAACTTAATCAAGGGTGTAAAAGACCTAACTCAGAAAATTATAAGACACTGAAGAAGATACAAATAGGTGGATGCACATACAAAGTTCAGGGATAGGAAGAATTAATATAATTAAAATGCCCATACTACCCAAAGCAATCTATAAATTCAACACAATTCCTATATGTAACCACAAAAAGCCATGCACAGTAACATTTTATCGGATATATCTCCCCAAGCAAAGGAAACAAAAGAAAAAATAAACAAATGAGACTATATCAAACTAAAAAGTTTTCATACAACAAAGGAAATCATCAACAAAATAAAAAGACAACCCTCAAAATGGGAGAATATATTTGCCAATACATCTGATAATAGTTAATATCAAAAATATATAAAGAACTTACAAAACTCAACACCAAAAAAACCAAATAACCCCAATAAAAAATGGGCAAAGGGCCTAAATATACATTTCTGTAAGGAGGACATACAGATGGCCAATAGATATAGGAAAAGATACTCAACATCACTAATCATCAGAGAAATGCAAATTACAACCACAATGAGGTACCATCTCACACCTGTCAGAATGGCCATCATAAATAAATCAACAAAAAACAAGTGCTGGAGAAGATGTGAGGAAAGGGAACCTTTTTGCACTGTTGGTGGGAAGGCAGATTGGTGCAGTCACTGTGGAAAGCAGTATAGAGATACCTCAAAAAGTTAAAAATGGATCTGCCTTTTGACCCAGCAATCCCACTTCTGGGAATATATCTGCAGGAACCCAAAACACTCACTTGAAAGAACATAAGCACCCCTATGTTCATAGCAGTGTTATTTATAATCGCAAGATATGGAAGCAGCCCAAGTGTCAATCAGTAGGTGAGTGGATAAAATAGCTATGGGGCATTTACACAATGGAAAACTACTCCATCATAAAAACAAGAAAGTTTCATCCTTTGCAACAGTATTGATGGACCTAGAGAAAATTATGCTAAGTGAAATAAGCCAGTCAGAGAAAGACAAATACCATACGATTTCATTTATATGTGAAATCTAATGAACAAACGGAACTAACAAGAAAAATGGGAACAGACTCATAGATGGAGAGCAGGACAACAGCTAGTGGGGAGGGCTTAGGAGATAAAGGGACTGAGCAAAAAAGAAAAAGGACTCATGGACATGGAAAACAGTGCGGTGATTGCTGGGTGGTGGGGAGTATATGGGGACTAAATAGTAATGGAAAAAATACAACAACAATTAAATTAAAAAAAGAAGACCAAGTTCAGAGTCTTTTTAGTATATTCCTTTAACCCCATATCTAACCTTGCAACCAGATTGATCTTTTGAAAGCAAATTTCCTATGATTCTCCTGGTTTAGCATCCTGCAAGGACTTCCTATTACGCTTGGAATAAATACCAAAATTCTTCATGTCATCTTGGTCTATGGCCTGTGGTCACCTTTCCCACATTTCACCTCTTCCTTTCTACCCACTGTGAATTCCTAAAACTCATTCCTGCCTCAAAGTAATCACACATGCTGCTCTCTGCCAGTAATGTCCCCCTCACCTGCTAGTCCTTTCTCACATGTGCCAAGAATGTCACCTGCCTAGAGAGGCCTTCCCTGTTATTTACTATCAATTTTCCTGATGACACCGATCACACCTTGTTAGTATTGTGACTTACTGTCTGTCACGGCCACTTTAAGGTAAGCTACACCAGGTCGATGCCGGCTCTGCTTTGCTCACTACCGTCTACTCTGTGCACCTGACACGCGTGAGCATTTGGCCTGGTCACAGACACTGTTTCTTCCCCGCTCCAAGCACCCGCTAGGCAGAGGCTGGTCCCACTTGTCCTGGTTCTTTCTTGCTGGTCTGCATAGTGCTTGATATGCAGGAGAGAATAAATGCTTACTAAAGAAACAAACACATGCATAAAAAAGAATCTCAGAACTATGTACTAAAAGAATGCAGGTGTCCCATAAGACCACCTATGACAGTCACACATGAAGGGTAGTCTATTTTTATGTAAATACCTGCAGACATTTATTTTACTACTGCGTAAAAGTGACTGTTTTGGTTTGGTTAACCACTAATTTGAAAGTCTTTTTAATAAGGATATGTATACTAGCTTCTTTATTGGATTACTCAATAGCTCTTAACATAAAAGGTACTGAGTAGGGAAGCTAATTCCCAGTTCTGGGCCTTAGGGGGCATGTGTGTGAGGTGAACTGGCTGGACTGCATGCTCCCTGGGCTGCCTTCCTAAAGGTGACGGCATCACTCAGAGGAGAAAGTGTTCACATCTCAGGGCGTCTGCACAAGAAGCTCCCACTGCCTGGAATGCCCTCTTTATGCTCCTCCTCTCAGGGCTGGGGGAGGGGAGGCTTCCACACCTCTATTATTACTGGTGCTGCAGCCTGCACCACCCCATTCTATCTCATATTACTCTGTTCTGTTTTCCTCTCAGCACCTTGCACCATTTTAAACCACTTTATTTACTTACTTATCTACAGATCTTTTTCTCTGGATCTAATAGTTATTAGAGCCATTGAAATCAGGGCTTTGTCTAGCTTGTTCACAGTTGTGTCCCCAGTGCCTAGAAACTGCCAGGCATAAAACAAATCCATAAATATCTGTTAAATGAATATAAGAGGCCCTTGGCTCACATCACCAGGTTACTAGTAATATTTGAGACAATGGGTATGTTCCCCTCACTAACTCCACTTTTCCAGACTTGTCGGAAGACCAATCAAATGGAGATGTAGTGTTGTATTTTACAGATGCTTTATTAGGGAAAATTTCAAACACATACAAATGGAGAGGGAATAGCATAATACAACATCCATCACATAACATTATACTGCATCCCATCGTATAACAACATACCACAGCAAACCTTCTTCAACAGTTACCAGTATGTGGCCAGTCTTGTGTAAGGACAGCATACTTAATACTCCTAAGACAGGGCTAGTAGACAATTTCAGAAGTTATACTGATAATACAAACCAAGGTTGATTTGTATTCACTTTTTAAAAACAAACTAGTATATTTAAAACTTCCAAAAGGCTTATCTAGGTTTTGCATGGTATAAAATAGTGATTATTCCTTTTCCAGGGACCTTAACCTCCTGTATTCAGAAGAAAACCTGAGAGCACCAAAAATAGATATTCAACAGCCTCAGGGGGTCTGCGGTGTCTCCACTCCTAATGCATTCATTCCTTGGCTCCTTTATTCACTCCAGCTTGACCTGCTCTGTTATCTAGTTTCCCAGCACACAGCTGTGAAGGGAGGCAACAGCAGGATGGGGTCTCCTGACAGCCCAGCCCTGACCAAAGACAGGAAGCTGAGAACAACCCAAGCTCCTTTCACCACACAGAAAACTACGAATCATGATCATGTCCAGCAGCCTCTGGCCTCTCAGAGCTTAAGACAGAGAGGGAAACGGCATAATGGTTAAGGAGTGGTATTTGAAGGAATAAGCTCCAGTTACCTGGAAAATAAACTTATAGTAAAATACTCACTAGTGGGAAAATATAGGCAGCAGATAGAGTTGAAAAAGAAACTTTTGTTGTAATAGTAATTATTTTAGATGAAGATTCTAGATAATTTTTAATTGTTCTGAATTGAGCTTCTCTGGTTTTTGTTTTAGTATTTTAGTTGAAAAGGTGTAATTAGATGTAGTTTTCATTTCAGCCTTGGTTTTGTTTACACATTACACATTCAAGGTCAAGAGAACATAGAACAGTAACCAACAAAAAACACCCTCAACAAGGTACAAAATGGGATCTAATGCACCCAAATCAGCAAGCCGTGCGCCTATCATAAAACATGTCTTAAAAAAAAAGAAAGAAAGAAGTATCAGTGTCCCTGGCATCTTCATCTTCAGGTCTCCCCACTTACTAAAAGGAAAGGGAGGTAGGGAGGGTAGGAGGGAAGAACAGACACTGGGAAGAACAATAATTTTCATCAGTGTTTCTGTGCACAAAATCTTTGTCTACCTGGAGACATTCACAAAAAGCTAACTTTGGTCTGGGCCCTTCCATTACTCTCCTACTTTTGTGGAGTTTATTTCCAAGGGCCATGAATGTCTTTTAAAAGCTGACACCATATTCTTCTCATCAATTTACAAAACTACTTCTTCACCTTACACACCCACCCCTCTCTGGCCTACAAAGTCTAAATTTAAAGGTTCACATCCTCCCTCAAAATAAAGAGAGACATATCTTAAGGTACTAGAAAATTCCACTGCAATCCTGAGATCTAGGTGGATGGAACTAACATAAACAATGGAAAATATGTTAACGATGCCTCTCCCAGAGTCTTCAGAGGAAGGTTATCACTGCCAGAAATACTATAATCAAATATGTTTTTGAACTCCTGTCTCTACTAGCTCCCCATTTCATGTTCACAATGCATGACAGTATAGCAAAGGCTCAGAGAAGTCCTCTAGCAAAAAAAGTGTGTGTGTGTGTGGGGGGGGGGGAGACAGATTTAACTTTTACTGCAGAATGATTTTTTCCTATATTATCAACCATTAACATCAGTTTCAGGGGGCACATGTTAAGGAAAGCTGAACAAATCTCAAGTTATCAATTAACAGCTAATACAGAAAAACACACTCATACTCCTCATGTTATGAAAGAAGAAAAACATACTCACTCAGAGACCTGCTTTCAGAAGTGTCACAGGACAATAATAACGCCAGTAACCTTTTAGAACAATCTCACCAGAAAATTTTCCAAATTCAAAAATAAATGCAACCAGCTGAGACTTTATTAAAGATTCGGTCATTTCCACAAGGGTGTTTTAAAACTAAACAGTGTGAGTGCCCCTTAACTGACTCCTCCAGTAGAAGGCACAGTGCAACAAATAGTACAATAACTGATGAGAAATAGGGTGGGGAAAGGAAAAGGGAGAAAAATGCCCTCAGAGAGTGAGTGCAGGAAGAAAAACTCAGTGTCTTCCTGTCTTCCTCTAGAGAGTAACCTGGTTCTGGTTAAGGCATTTGGGTTTCTAGATGGCTCCAATCTACCTAGAGATAATAAAACGAAACAACAAACAAAAACTGGCCCTAAAAGGAGTGTGGTGGTCACAGGGATCTCATCCATAAGATCCTGCAGGAACAGAGCTTTGCTTCCAGACCCAGGAGAAGCAAGAGGAACAATCTCTGGAGAAACAAGTTCATTTTTAGGTGGTCTCCAGAAATGAGGACATCTGGTATTCACACTAAGGAAAGCAAACCACCTGGAAATTCCCAACCCAGACTCAGGGGATTTGGCCAGAAAGGAATCAACCCTTGACGCTTTAAAAAGCAAGCTAACTTGCTGAATTTGAGGTCCATATTGTTTTCCAAACACCAGTGAAGAAGCCAACCTGGGGAATGGAAAAACAAACTGTGGAAATCCATGAATCCAACACTTTACAGCAGTGCAAGAACATGAACTGCAGTTACGCACGACAATGAGATGATTCTCAAACACATAATGTTGAAAAGAGCAAGTCACTGAATAATATATTCAGTATGATTCCATTCACATAAAGTTCCTCCCAAGAGGGCAAGACTAAACAATACAGGGGTGGGCAAAAGTAGGTTTACAATTATGAGTATGTGGAACACAGTTTAATGTTGTACTACTTATTACTGTATTATTTATTTGTGTGATGACTGTAAACCTACTTTTGCTCATTCTGTATACTGACTGGGGAATATACAGCTAGAAACAAAGTTGTTTTTTTAAGCTGAGAAATAGAGAACACAAAAAAGAAAATAAGCCTATTGCAAGGGCTGTACCCACTCTTGTAGCGTGTAGGGAATGTTCCTCTGCTGGAAGAAGGTTATGTGGGTATTCATTTTTATAATTAGTCTTTAAATGCACATATATGTCGCATTCACTGTGGTACATATGGTATAATTCACAATTTAAAAAACAATTTGCGATTCTCCTCAAGTCTTTAAGAAAACAAATTTGAAAAACAGACTGGATGAGTCAGGAGACGTCAATTAGGAGAGACTTCATTTAGGAAGGTTGAGAATGCCGCTGGAATTCAGTAAGTCTTTGCCATTACAACAGGAAATCCCATTACATCGTCCCGGTTCCAGAGACCTGAAGACTGCCGAACACGCCCCTGGTTTTTGTTTGTTTGGGGTTTTTTTGTTTTGTTTTTAGTGGTTGGCAGTTATATTTTTCATGTTTGTGGAAAGACAATATATGGTGATCAGGGGTAACCCTCTCCACAATTAGCGCATTAAAAAACACAAATTTTCACATGAACCACTTAGACAAATGACAAGAAAGAGCAAAAAGTCAGGAAACCCAAACTCCACAAGCTGCACTTGAATGCTCACATACAAGTTCTTTAACCCTTTCCCAACTCCTTTCAGTTTTCCAGTCAATTTTTACCAGTGTCTCAGCTGGGAATATGCTGGCAGTCCTCATTTCTGATCTCAGATGTGAGTGAGCACAAAACTCTCAATCTTTCCCTAAGATACATCTAGCTGAGGACCCCCTGTAGAATAACCACCGGTATTTACACAGCAAGCTCTTCCTGCTCAGCCATGTCTCAATCCCACAATACCTCCTGCAGCTACCTCAATATCTAACACATGAAAGTGCTCAAAAGTCTAATTTAAAATATGATTCTAGATTTTTAAAATTACTTGTATTTGAAACTTTTGAAAAACTCAGGGTCATGGAATAAATGTTAAACCTGAAAAATAGCATCGTGAGCAGATATATTTCTGATTACATAATATTTGAGATACCATTTATTAATATGTTTAGATAAGCCACATACAGAGGTTCCAGCAGGGCTTGTACCTCATTTGGAATGTTTTCCTGCCACTAATTACAGTACTTGTTAGAGCTGCTTAAAATAGGCATTTTGGGGATTTTCTGCACAACTTGTGGTTTTGGACTTAAAATATGTTATGCTATGAGTCCATATGATGTTCTCAAGGTGTTCAAGTTCTGTATTTGTGCTGTGCTTTCCTTTGGTCTGATTTAAAAGTTTGTTTCTCTTTGGATTAATCAATAAAAGCACAGTACTTTTATAAATAAAGTGTAGACTTTTTAGTCACTCAAGTAATAGGACTTGGCAAGTAAAATGAAAAGTCTATAAGTAATGAGAAATTTTACTGGGGACAGCCCTTCTTATATAATTTATCTCCCTTACGAACACAACAGAACAAGGTCAATGAGTCCTAGGAAGGACAGCACTATAATCTCAGAAGAGGTGGATCAAAAAGGGCAAGACAGGAAAAATTTTTTAAAAAAGGAAAAAAATAGCTGTTAAGCAGCAAAGTCTCCCATATGTAGACAGAAATATACTTAGCATAATTATTGTTATATTCCATGCCCAGTTTTTTTCTCTTATTGTTGGTTGCAGATAGGTATGAAATTGTCACTTAGCTGGGTTAGAAGTGACAGCAACAAATTCCTACAAAACCTGTGTTAACTGAATTCCCCTACACTTTATCATGTACATTATCTAAGAAAACAGGAAATGGATATACTCTTAGAAAAATTTTACCTTTACACAAAAACTCCACAGTAGAATCAAATTAAATTTACTTCTCCCTTCAAACATGACTTTCAAAACAAAACAAAAAATGCTTCAAATCTCTCCATCAGCTGTATGAGAGAGAGAACACTCAGCGTGGACGTACTGATGACACTCCCAGAAACCCTGAGGCAAGTGCATGTCTAGGAACAGAGATGTGAGAAGCAGTCTCATTTGGGACGTATTTTCATATTAGAACTAATGAATTGATGCGAGGTGTGCAGGTAAGAAGAATCAACAAGAAAACTAGTGTTTTACACCTGAGCAAGAGGAAGACTAGGGTTGCCTTTTGCTAAAATGGGAAGTCTGTGGGAAGAGCTAGTCTGGAGGGGGAAATCAGAAGTTTGGCTTTAAACATGCTAACCTTGAGATACCAATTAGACAATGAGGCATGTAAGTGGGGAAGGCAAGTAGGCAGTCTAGATACACACAAGTCAGAAGTAATAAGATGTTTTAAGCAATGTACCTGGATGACATTATATTCTGTCTTGTGTAGAGCAGGCCTGTCTACTAGCCAACATGAAGTAAATAGACATGGTTTCTCCACCACTTTAAAGAGACAGTCCAGTGGGAGTTTCACAAGAAGCAGAAAAGATTTCCGATGCACTTAGGAAATAATAGCATAAACAACACACCTCTGTGGGCAGGACCAGAAAATCGATAATATGTGTATGTATGCACACTGCATTTAAACAAAGTTCATCACCTCAACACTTCATTAAGAAATGTGTCTGATTAACTGCAGTTGTTCACTGATAACAGGGAGACCACCAACATAATGACGAAGGCAAACAGTTATCTCTTAGAAGGGCTAAGGGGTACTTAGTAAAGAGATACTCAGATGTCAGTTTGCTCTGGAAGTTACTTTCCAGTGAAGAGGATACTTGGCTAAGAGAGAAGCAAATCAGAAGGAAAATCTATTTAGTAGTACAAATAGCAACATTTACTAACAATGTCAGTAATTTCTCCCTATCCCACCCAACTCTTAAGAGAAGCTGCTGTTCCCACAGCACCAGAAAAGGCAGCCATATTTATGATATCTTTGTGTAAACTGCTCATCTTACAATGAAGATGTCAGAATCAAGCATGTAATTAAAGTGGTCATTATGTGAAAGTGCCTATTAATTCAGAAAAGAAATATATTGTTCATCTTTTGTTCAACTAATAGGGCTACCAAGAAATTCAGTTCTTGTAAAGTTTGAGTTCTTAAATTTATCACCTGCTGTATAGTAGTCCCCCCTTATCAGTCAGGAATATGTTCCAAGACCCCCAGTGGATGTCTGAAGCCACAAATAGCACTGAACCCTACATATATACTACGTCTATGTTTTTTTCTATACATACATATGTACGATAAAGTTTAATTTAGAAGTCAGTCACAGTAAGACATTAACAGCAGCTAATAAGAACATAGAACAATTATAACAATATACTGCAAGAAAAGTTGTATGAATTTGGGCTTTCTCTCTCTCTCTCAATATCTGGAATCTTCCTTTTACTATTTTTGGACTGTGGTTGTCCGGAGATACTGAAGCCACAGAAAGTGTAGCCCCAGCTAAGGGAACACTACTATGTTCCTTAGAGCACGTTTGGCTGTGTCTTGCTGAAGGGCGTCCTCTATCATACAATGACTGGTAAAGCACAGGATTCATAAGAAGGAGACTGAAACTTTCTTTTTATTTTTTTAAATACTTTATTTAATTATTTTTTAGACAGAAGAGAAGGGAAGGAGAAAGAGAGGGAGAGAAACATCAATGTTTGGTTGCACCTCACGTGTCCCCAACTGGGGACCTGGCCTGCAACCCAGCCACGTGCCCTGCCTGGGAATCGAACAAGCAACCCTTCAGTTTGCAGGCCTGTGCTTAGTCCACTGAGCCACACCAGCCAGGGCTGAAACTTTCTTTGATATAAAATTATTTACAACTTCCGTGTGTTAATAACTGGAGAATACTTAAGCACACTAGGATATTCAGATGAAGAATACCTTTCAGTCAGATCTGAAAGTGATACTTTAAAACATAATCAGAATCCAGCAATTCTACTTCTGGGTATATACCCAAAAGAACTGAAAGCCAGGATTCAAACAGTTATTTGTACCTGTGTATGTATAACAGCATTATTGACAATAAATAAACAAAATAAGGTATTTACACACAGTGGAATATTCTAAGACAGGAAATTCTGACACATGCTACCACATGGATGTACCATGAAGATATTAATGCTAAGGGAAATAAACCAGACACAAAAAAAGACAAATATTGTATGATTCCACTTATATGAGGTACTTAGAAGACTCAAATTTATACCAACAGAAAGTAGAATAGAGGTTACCAGGACCTAGGAAAGGGAGTAATTGGGAATTATTGCTTAATGAGTAAAGAACTGTTTGGGATGAAAACATTCTGAAAATGATGATGGTTCTACTATGTTGTGAATGCACTTAATACCACTTAAATTATCCACTTAAAAATAGTTAAAATGGTCAATTTTATGCTGTGTGTATTTTTACCACAATAAACAATCTAATCAGAGTACAGATAATTCCCTACTTTCATAATCACTGGGTACTGAGACAGATAAGGGAGCAAGATTTCTCTCAGAGGAAAATCTGGCAGGATACAGGGGAGGCTGGCCCAGGCAAGACAGCTCTTGACATAAACAAGCAGTGTGAGCCCCTGTATCACCAGAGCCCCAGCCCCAAACACCCCAGAGGCAGACGCTGGCAAGCAGTGACAACATTTTGACTTTTATAATCATCAGCCAGGAGACCTGTGAAAGACAGACCTTCAAGAAAAAGGCAGTTTAGAACCATCTTATCAGGTATAATGCACAAAGTGCAGGCTATGAGAAAATGCAATCTATGAAAGCTGTAAATCTCCTATAGAAGTTTAGGTTTTTATTTCCCAGGCTGGTTTAAGCATGGAAAAATAAACCAAGGTCAGTGAGCTAATAAGCTGGGCCAGCTCCTCTCAGAGGTGTCAGACTTGGAACAGTACGGCGTGACGAACCAAAATAAACAACACTCACGTGTGTACATGCTGCTTTATAGGTCAGGTGTTTTGCGTGCATATATTCTTGGAGTTTCTAATCCTCCAAAATGTCTGAAGTACGTCAAACTAGTCTCAGATGAAATTCAAAGAAATCTTTCCACAGCAGTCAGAATAAATACAGGAGAGAATCAGCACACTCCTAGGAGGCCTGGGGTGGTGGTGACAGTAGGTTCAGGAAGTTCAAAACCTGGGGAGTCGGTGAAGCAAACCAACTACAACCTGGCACTACCAGCTTGTTGGCCACATCAGAGGCCACCAGCGGAGGACACTTTGGGATGGAAGCCACAGTTTGTTCTATTTCGCTGGCCAAAGGGGTACTACTTAGCAAGTAAAAGAAAAGAAAATTCAGAGTTCGTTTTATTCTGCTATATATATTATGCTACATGTCGAGTACAAAGCAGTGAAAAGTCTCACTATAAATACCTTCTTTTTGCTGCTCTGTATCATACTGTCCAAGACATCTTAATGTCAGAACAGTACAAAGTAAGAAACTGTACTCAGAGTAAGGCCATGTGTGTTGAAGGGTACAGATTAAACCACCCAAAACATGCCTCTTTGGCATCAGAATTACTTTGAGGAACAGCGGATGCAGAGAAGCTTGGAAAACAGAGAAGTTACCTTTTTTAAGGGACACGTGCAATTACTAGGGAAACCTCCATTTGTAAGAGTGCTCCCCCTCTGTGCCAAGAAGAAAAGGCCAACTCGCAATCACAAGAAAAGAATAAATAAACAAATAAAGGAGTCACTCATTTTTTTCACTGGGCATTTGTTACCTATACAGGAGATATACATGTTAGCAAGTTTGTTTGTTTTATTCTTGCTAAACAGGGGTATCAGCCAAGACCTCCAAAGAATGGAGGGAAAATTATTTCCCTCCCCTACAGTATTAAGTATCATAACCATTCAAAAGTTATAATGTTTAAAGGCATTAGCAAAAACACTTAATCAAGGTCACATCATCCTAAACTTCAGCTTCAGAATAATCTGAATAGGTAGACTTAGAAAGACCAGGATACAATGGAAATGTTGAGGGAGAATGTAATGTAAGATCACAGACACCATAAATAACATAAAGACTAAACACAAGGGTACGATTTGATCACGTAAGCATTCCAGTGCGCACAAGCTTATGTCACAAGCAGTAACTCAAAAGAAAAGAATTTCTCCCACAAACAAAGCAGCCCTTCAAGAAAAAGGTACAAAACCCTCACAACTAATTTTTAAATTAACTGCTCTGTAAATATTAAAGTACATTTTAAGTTAAAAACTGTATTCTAGCCACCTGGTTTTAGCTCTCTGCCCTCCTTCTCCAGCAAGAATGAAGTGTTCCATGTGTTAGTGTTAGCCTCCCCTCACGACAGCACTAACCCCAACCACAGACCACAGCCAACAGCACACGGCTGACAGACAGGCGATGGAGCTACATGAGACTCACCAAACCTTCAGTCAAAGAAAAGGAACTAAAAACCGGGGTTACAGTCTGCCTGCAACACTTAAAAAGATACCATTTGCGAAGTGTATTGTCCTTTTGTCCTTTGCAGAATAAATGAATTCACAGGTGACCAAATTTGGCCAGGTGCTATGGGAACTAAAAAGCAGAGCAAAATTACCCCTTCCTTGGAAAAACTTGCAATTTATGTTGAAACTTACATCCATATTCATCAAATGATTACAGAGTGTTTGCTGAGAAGGGAGCAGTTGACAGTGCGGCTGAAAATATGAAGTACTCTAAGGACCTACAGAGAAAACTCCCAAAGGCCTAACTCCTTAGCTTCCTCACAGAGGCAGTGAACAATAAAGTGATAAATTCCTCAGGTGAGAGATCATTTTTTTAAATAACAGACTCATGGATTTCCATAGAGACTGTAACTACTTTAACTTCCTGGAGACACCGTAATTGAAAAGGAACTTACGGCCTTATCAGGAAAAACACTGTTCGGAAACTATCTTGCTTTTCCTAAAGCTGTCTGACTTCAGAGTTCATACAAAGGCTAGTAAGTGGTACTGCCAAATCGGCTGTGAGGGACAGAAGGTAGACAAGAAGAACATGGACCTACCAAACTTTGCCATAAGCTCTAAAGCAGAGCGACCAGAAATTATATGAATTTCTACAACAGACCCCAGGGCTGGGGAAAGAAAGAGGCAGTGGTGATCTCACTTTGCAGGCGACACCACTGCCTTAGAGCGTCAGTATGTTTCTAACCGGCTTTGTCTGAGTGCTGGCTCACTTGCACGGTAACACTCACTTCGAGGTGTTCACGGGGCCAACTATTCCCGTTTACACACTAGGGTTTAATCCAAGGGGCTAAGTGACTTGCCTAAAATTTGATAGGATCAGGCCTAGAAACTAGTTATCTGGATTCAAAGTTTCATGTTTTCCCAACTAACCAACATCTAAATTTACTTTCAATTAAAAAAGGACCTTCCTAAAATACAAATGAAACATACACAATACGCTCGTATCTTTCACGGAAAACACTGCGTTCTTGTGGCTTTGTTTTTCATGTTTGGTGTTATGCACATACTATTCCTAAAATTACAAGGGGCAAACCATGGAGGAGACCCTTTTACGTGATGAAGTGATAGTTCAGTGCCAAGTATTGGGGGGGGGGGTTGTTTTTGTTTTTGGTCAGTCATTGGTTGATTGGTGTATTCCCAGGTCAAGAGAGCTGGATTATCATTTTGGCCATGACTTATTTTGTTGCCTTAGACAAAGTCTTCACTCTTCTTTCAGACTCTGAGGAAAGTTTCCTCTTCCAAATATAAGCTGTATTCATGAAATAGGATCCCTTGAGGTCTGAAGAGAGGCAGTGTGGCATAAAAGAACCTGATATTCTAAGTGAGCTGTGACAGCTTACTGAACAATCACCATGTGTTAACATCAAGACTAAAACGAAGACTCTAGGTGACAAATATGCCCTTCTGAAAGCTCGCACCTTGAGAAGGCTAAATAAATAAATAAATAAATAAATAAATAAATAAAACAAGGAATGCAAAACACGAATTCTTGAAACTTTGTTTTTAAAATGGCAATAGTGTTAAGACTGGACAACAGAGGTCAAAAGAAACTACATGTGCTCACAAGAATAGTACTAGAACCTCAAAAAAAATGTTAAATATGGTTTCTTCTGATAATAGCTGTAGTAGTCATTGGGAAAAAAATAAAATAAAGAAAAGTATTAAGGAAAAAATAAAGAGTCCCTGTAATCCTATTACCCAGCAAAAACAACTGTTAACATTATCATGAATTATCTTTGTGGACTTTTTTCTATGCTTCTCTGTGAGAATGACAGCAGCTCTCAAAATGTGGTCCCCAGACTAACAGCATCAGTATCTGGAAACTTCTTAGAAAAGCAAATCCCCAGGGCCCAACCCAGACCTACTGAATAAGAAACTCTTTGGGTGGGGCCCAGCAGTCTGTATTTTAACACGTCTTCCAGATGATTACAGATGATGGGTGCCAAAGTTTGAGAAGCACTGATATATGCTGTATACACATACGGGTACATACCTTCCGCCCTGGCCCCAAAATGGGATCATGGTATACATAGTGTTTAAAATTCAAAAATCCATACTTGGCACCAAAGCTTATTATGTTGGGAGTTACCAAAATATTGCATAATTACTCTTATTATATGTGTGAATGTCTTCTGCATGGGTGAAGGATATCACAAAATGGTTCATATAACAAATGCAATTAAACACTAGAGTCAGCCAGACTAGACCATTGATGGCTGAATAAACAAGTCATTTAGCAATGTGAGGACCTAACGAAATCCACTTAAATCTGAGTAGTTACATAAGGTTCTTAGATCTTTTTTTAAAAAATAAGAAACATCTGTATTAGCTTCTCTATCCTGCCCTTGAATCTATTTTGGGGTTACTTATAAACTTGCTTTTGTTTTCCAACATTCCAGCACCAGAAAACGCTCCCCTGACCCACCAGTTCTGCACACACTGGGACAGTCACCCAGACAACTCTTGCTTGTGTCACCTCTGCCCCCCTTCCCCACCCCCACCCCACCACAGACCATGACTACACAAACTCCAGAAAAGCAATGCAAGCTCTGAAAGTCTGTGCACAGGGCAGGGGCCCTGATTCATATAACAGAGTGAGGGCTGAAGCAAGGAAGAAGTTTGCAATGGAAAGGGAAGAAAACTGGAGTAAGTAGGACCATCATCCCGTGCAGATTTTGCTTAATGTTGCTGGATTATTTCTCCAGGTTCGTAATACATAGCTTTTAAAAATCTTTGCCAGCTCCAGGGACACCCTAGAGGAAAAAGTCAAGCTTTTTATTTGCTTCAGGTTATCCAAAAAGCTTCACTGTAACAATAAAACCAAACAAAACAAAATTCATGGTAAGATAAGAACATCTCAAGTATATCATTGTTACTTTATAAAAAAGATAAGCTTTTGTGACCTTGAGCACTTTGTTGAACTTTTCTGGGCCTCAGTTTCCTCTTCTATAAAAGTGACATGATTGGAGAATATAAATTTAAGAGTTGTCAAGTGATGGAAACAAAGAAAACCCAAGAAAGTGCAAGTATAATAAAATTTTACAGCATCTGTAAAGAATTTATCGGATAGCAATCTCTTGTCTCAACAACAAAGAAGAGTACATTCCAATTGCATTCTTCTTTCTTAGAAACTTCACAAGTAGAGCTAGATATGGTATAGCAGGCACAGAATGAAAAAAAAAATCATGGAGAAACAATTAACATGCAGGCTGGAGCCAGAATGCCCAGGCTCAAATGCCAGTTTCATCACTTACCACCTGGATGACTTGGGCAAATAGCTTAATTCCACTGCACCTCGGTTTCCTCATTTTAAAAATAAAATTAATAGGGCTTGTGGGGACTAAATGATGATATAAAGCATGTAAGTTTATACCTATATGTTTTAACTATTACTATTATCAATAATATTATTAGTGCTATTGGATGTTCTACTCAAGAAATAGAGGGTAAGAGGTGGCTATAGCCTGGAAACATCATTAAAATGTAAGTATGTACCTACATGACCTAGGTCCACCAAAAGGGCAGACAATGGATTAAGTCAGTTAAGTAGGCATGCTAGTCTAAATCCTAACTGTAGCTTACTATAATAGTATTTTTCAAAGGACAACATTCAACCCACAACTAGAAATCAAAGGCAAAGTAACTCAAAGGAGAGCTCCAAGGCTATGGGTTAGAATGGGATCTAGGTTCAAATCACAGTCCCTCTACTTCAAAGTTATGTGGCTTCCAACAAATTACTTAAGCTGAGATTTATGGCCCTCATCTCATAAAATGATATACTTTCAACTGCCCTACAAGACTGCTACAAACCTGGCACAAGAACAGCCACATAACAAGTGATCGATAAATATTAGTAATAATGGTTAAGTCTTAAACAGGAGGTAACACCTCAAATACAAGCTCTACTTAAAGTACAATGAATCTTAAGGACAAAGAGTTAACTAGATCATCCAACATTTTTCTGTCTTGTGGCAGGAAGTGGAGAGTGTGTGTAGAGCACTTGGCACCAGGAGGGTGACAGCGGCCTATTTAGGGAGAAGCAGAGGACCCAAAGGGTGGACAGGGGTGCTAACCAGAACCAGGCCAAACCACAGAATTCACAGCTTTGCTCAGAAGCTACCTCCTCAAAAACAAAACTGCATACAAAATATTTTTTGTCTTTGAGCTACAAAAATGGCTTTGTTTCTTCTGTCTTAAAGTTTTTCTTGTTTTGCTTTAATTGCAGGTTTTGTTTCTGTAGAAAGTAACTATTAACTTGTATTAATAATAATAGCAATTTACTAATATCAGAAACCATATGCTAGGACTAAAATTAATGAAGCTATCACTTCCTATCACAAGTAACTAGGAAATTAATACAGAATATACCTTTTCTCATGAATGTTTTCCCCATCCATAATCTGGCTGCTCTTCTTACCATAAGGTGATGTGGCATGGTTAAGAGTTTCATTCATGGAAAGCCATTTCATGTGATGCTACAATAAAACCTTATCTTTTATGGCTGTTTTTCCTGCAGTAGACTGATGTTGTATACGACTCAGGGAAAATTAATGAGGACTGGCCACAGGGAGACCTGCTTTAAAAGAATGACAGAAAATTAAAAGAAAAACTGGAACTCTAATATTTAGACCTCTGCTCTGAAAATAAAACCATGTTTATACTACATTTTATGTGAAAAAAATGAAGAGTTCTGGTTTTGACTCAGAACAGATACTTCCTAGAATTAGTCACACACAAAAAAAAGGAATAGAAGAAATTTTATACTTTTTCTCCCAAGAGAGTAATTCAATCAGGTTTTCCAACCTCATTTTTTACCCTTAGACATTTTATTTTATTAATATGCCCTTTTAACTTGATGACATGGATAATAAACGTTATCCTTCCTCTAGTTGGTGGAAAATAGGGTTTTTGTTAAATTAGAACAGAAAATACCTTCAGTTTTCCTGTGAACTAGATAACTATTCTCCTACAAAGCAGATTTTGAGGGAAATGATGACCAATGAGCTCAATAACTTCATGAATGATAAGCTTCACCAATGGTCTGCCTAAACTTCTGTTTCAAATTCCAACAACATCTTCAGTATTGTTCCTATTCTCATATATCACATATAACAACACAGCTGGATGAACTGGGATACCACCAAACGGGGGAGAGATTCTATGAAACTTTCCAATTCGGTCCATCTCCAGAAAGCAGCATAAATTAATCTATAAACGTCATTGAGAGGCAGGCAAACAAGTATGAATTACCAACTCTAAGAATGGTATGTTCATACTGGCCCAACAAGAAGCATATTAAAGGTAATATCCATGAGATTGATGTCCTATCAAGAGCAACTCCACAGTGGAGACTACTAATCACTACTTAAATTTTTAATACCAAATCTTGATTCTACCCTTTTTAATTCACATTAAATTTGGAAAACAAACAATAAAACAATTTAGACAGCTTTACACTTTCTTGTTTTACTATTAAACAGAGCAACAAGCTCTTGAAACAGAAAACATTATTGCTGGAATTTTTTTCAACATGTGCCATTTCCTCACCCCTCCCCCACTCTAGTTCTCATCAAGTAATCCAATCACAAAAGCCTATTAAATAACCAGTGCTCCTTAAAAAAAATTTAACACAATTTAAATAAGCAAAAGAAAAAATAAAAAGTTTGGACCAAGTAAAATACACACTCAGCCTAAAGTCTCCCGGATTCTTTGACTACAGAAAATATTGAAATAAATAGAAGATAAAAAAGGAGAGAAAGCAGAATGATCAAATCAGCAACTTAGATTTTAAAGTTTATTGATTTCTTACATGGGGGGAAAATACTGTGTACATGTCCAAAGGGAACAACTTCAGCAAATTATGTGTCTAGGAACTAGTGAAATACAAACTCCCCAACACAAAAGCAACAGTCCAAGTTCCCTTGATCCATTTTTACCTCAGACACATAAAAACATACCTTTCTTCCAAAGGGAAACTCAACCCATTCAACCTGCCTGCCTGCTCCTGACTGACCGCCTGGCACAGCAGCTTTAAAACCACATTTATCTCAGCCAGCTCCTGCAGTGCCTTTCATATCTAGCCGTCAGTCTGACTTTTATCTTATGACAATGCATTGTAACTATGGAAACACAGGATTTAGAATTATATTTTTCCCTGCTGCTTTTTATAACTCAATTCCATGTAAATTGTGTCATTTAGGGTCTCTTGTATTTTTTTACAGGTTGCAAGAAAACAAGCATTTAAGTGGAAAAGGATTAAAAAAAAGAAAAACCATTAATTAAAATCCAGGGTGTATTTTCTTTGTAATGATAAAGAAGCCCATATTCTGGTCACTATTTCCTAATGGCCACAAGGCTCTGGCCTTCTTTAAACCCCCAAGTGACCCTGGCGGTGTCAGAGCAGAGGCCCAGGCTTGCAGCACTCACTCACTGGCAAGTGTTCATGGGAGAAATTGCAGCCAGCTGCTTACCAGAGACAAGGGAAGCTGAATACAGGCCCATCCTAATTTAGGAACTCGGAACTCTCCCTGCATGACAAGCTTCTGCAGCTAGAAAGTCAAAGTATTCTGGCAAGTAGCATTCTAATGTCATAAACACAGACTCCCCAATAATGTCATCATAAACAGACAACATCTAAAAATAATATTCTTGTGCTGAGTGTCATAAATATGGTCACTGTGCAATGTAGAATGTGACCCAGTTTTGTGTGTGTGTTTTTTTCTTCTTAAGCAATACCCAGATATAAATATATCTGTGTCACAGGGATTAGAATTCCTCACCTTGAGATCAGGTAGATTCTGGACTGCAACACCTGAAGCAAGTTCCCTCACACCCTGAACTTCAGGCTTCTTATCATTCTAAGGTCAATAAACTTGACTTGTTGTCCAAAGTAAATATTCAATAAATGAAATTTTATTTTTGGCTATTTTTATTATTTCCATCATTTACCTGGGGGCAACAGAGGGGCATAAAAAGGCCAAAATGTTAAGGGTGGTTCTCTCTCTTGGAGGTTGAGAGAGAACCACAGATTATTTTTTTTCTTGTCGGTGCTTTTCTATAGTTCTCAAATTTTCTACAATGAGCGTTTTAATGCCTTAGTAATCTTGTCTTTTAAATTGGTCACTCTCCTGAATTAATGTCACCATCAGATTCTACAGAAACTTTTATTCTATTCACACACACAAAAAAAAAACGGCTTCTGCTTAACCACCTCCTGTCCTTGGCAGATAATTCCTGCAAAGGACAGTCAGTTTGAGGCCCATGGCATTAGGAAGCAGACAAATCCAGGGTCCTCAGTGAGGGAAATTCAATGCTATGACCCCTGGTTCAGCTCCAGCTCTGCTGGGGGAAGGAGGGTACAGGGAGGCCTAGGCATACAATTCTGCAGGCAGCTGGGTCCTCACTGCGGCCTGAGAAAAGCAATGCATCTGTATTCGTCTGTCCTCCCAGATGATGGGAAGCTCTGGAGCTGGGCTTATGCAGGGTGGTTAAATTTTTATCTTCTTGGATTTATACATGTATATAACAGAAACCTGGTTAATTTCAAAATTCAAAGGCTGATTTGTAATATACTGATCAGTATAAATGAGGTTTTTAAAGAGATAAATTACTCATTTCCAATCCAATTCTTAAGCTAAAATATGATGGCTTTTTTGGTTTTACAGAGACTATAAACCACAGAATCTCCTACTCTTTAAATCTCACCTCCTTTCATGTTACACCGACTGCATAGAGTAATTTTAATGAAAACAGAAAATCACCAGTGAGAATTGTACAGAAGACCCCAAACAACCAACTGAAACACACACACACAAATGACTAACAGTGATTTCATGTCACAAAAAAATCGATGTTAAACTGACAGCGTTCGAACAGTTCATCAGCCATCAGGGGACAGGGCTGAGCCACCTCTTCATTGCCCATCTAGAAAAAACTCACTGTGCCCCCTTTATTCTCACGCTCACACACTCCAGACGCCAGACCTGTGGGTTTTCTCCACCAACTGATTCTGACACTAACTGCTCAGAGTCAGCAACAGGCCCTGCAGAGTAAGGGCTCCGTCTCAGAAGACTGCCCTCCCCACCCCAGACACCAGTTGCAAGTTCAGGTTATCACCTGGGCTTCTGAACAACCAGTTATAAGGCAGAAGGTTCCAAACTTCCTCCTAGAGTTCAATCATTTGCTAGAACAGCTAACAGAACTGAGAGAAACATTTACATTTACCAGCTTACTACATAATAAAGAATATGATAAAGGACACAGATAAACAGCCAGATGAAGAGGTACACAGGGCGAGGTCCAGAAGGGTCCCTGTGCAGGAGCTTCTGTCCCCATGAAGTTGGGGTGTGCCAACCTTCCCGCACATGGATGAATCTGTTCACCAGCCCAGAAGTTCTCTGAACCCTGAACTTTGGTTTTTATTGGAGACTTTATCACAGGCATGCTTGATCACACAGTCTATTTCCAATCCCTCTCCCTTTCAAGACCATGGGGAGTAGGTCTGAAAGTTCCAAGTTTCTAATCACAGCTTGGTCATTTTGGTGATCAGCCCCCTTCCTGCAGCCCACTAAGAGTGCCTTCACTAGAACAAAAGATGTCCCTATCACTCAGTGAGTTCCAAGATATTTAGGAGTTCTGTGACAGACACTACTACCTCTCAGGAAATTATAAAGGTCTTAGGGACTCTGTATCAGGAACTGGGGTCCAAGGGCTAAGACCAGAGTGTGTGTGTGTGTGTGTGCATGTGTGTGCATGTGTGCACACGCGTGCACGCATGTATTTATTAATTCACATTTCCCTAAACTTTCAGCAAGGCAGTAATGTGTCTCTCTCTTCCTTCCCAAGGTCCCCCCTCACCTTCCCAGAAGCCTCATGTCTTTGAGAGGCTTAAATATATGCACCCTTCCATGCTTCACCTTCCCAGGCAATGTTGCAAGAAGGAAAAGGAGGTAGAGGGAATTGTAGGTACTATGTGCAAGGCTTAGGGTCAAGTGTTCTTCACATACAGGGCTGAGCAAAAGAATGACTATAGTTGTCCGTATGAAAATAATACAGTAATTAATAATATGAGAATAAATGAGTTTCCTGTGCTCACAACTAAAGACCTACTTTTGTCCCAGCCTGTACTGTTTTAAGTATAGTAATCCCATAATGCAGCTACTGTTACCCTAGTTCATAGATGAGGCTCAGGGAGGTTAACAAACATCCTGAAAGTCAGCAATATAATAATCTCAATGTTCTGTATTCATAAGTAAAATTAGTGAGTAATACTAACACATCAAATCCTAAAAGCATTATGATATTTCTGTGATATCGATTTATGTGTTACATTTAAATGTTTGCGTTCCTTCAGAGAAAAATAAAATGGGTAGTGACACCTAGAAAGTTTGTTAGAGGAAAAGGAAAAGGGAGTCTGGGTTCAATACCGGCCACCAACAATCCAAAGTGGAGAACAGAAATTGGAAGCGTCTGGTAATTCAGAGTTGTTATTGCTGGCTGGTCCTAAATCCAAGAGAAAACACACTTTCAATATGGATTACAATCCGAGGCAGCAGTGACATTGGCAGGGACCTCTAATTGTTTTACTCCTTTATTCCCTGTAGATGTTTCTTCCTGTAACCACTCAGTGCAGCCTGCAGGAACTTATCCCATAGCCCTGAAGACACAGTTATTTCTAACTGTGTTGTTCTGGAAAAAGTAGTAACAGGTCTCTTCACATAATTATGGGAAGCAAAGATGCCTTTTAAATGGAGAACTAGGGTGATTTATTCAGACTTTTAACAAATGAAATTATAAAATTCTAGACAAGAGCATCAGCATCTCAAGCGATGCTTTCATTGGACTATTAGTTGTACAATATAAGAATGGACAAGAATCTATACTGCTTTTAAACAGATTACATTCCAATTAGGAAGCACAGTGCCTAATACATAGCAGGTACTCAACAAAGACCTGTTGAATGGATGAAGAAAGGAATGATAATAAAATAAACATACGAAAATGATAAATTAACATAAAATGTGATCAATGCAATAAGAAAGGTATGAAGTGCTCTGGGAATTTGGAAGATGGAAAAATTGCTCCAAGCAAAAATCACAAAGGTCTTCATGAAGACAGATTATATGTGGTCCTGAAAGAGGAGGCAATTTGTCAGGTACCCTTTTCACCTAAAAAAACATAGGCCTATTCTTATAGTACCCTTGAAATACAAGCTTACAACTTGATCTAAAACAAACTTCATGCAAAAAAAAAAATAAGCATTAGTTTTTAAATATCCTTTTCCTCTGGAAATTTGGCAACTAAATCTCACAGAAATGTCAGAAACTAGTATCTCAGCTTTCTGAGCTGTAATGGATTCAATATGGTACTTTAAAAAACAATGTCTTTTTTTTTTTCATCTTTCTGCCCCATGTAGGTTGTCCTTGAACCATTATCTTGGAACTGAAAGCTTTAGAATTTAACTCCTTTGGAGGTGACATCTTTACCCAGCAAAGACAAGACAGTGTTTTTATAATGTGAGATATACTCAGTTAATTTTTATTTACTCATTCTGTAAAACCAGTTCAATTTAGTGAACCATCTCATGAAATTTTATAGTCTTGCATGTCAAAAGCCACGATGATAAGGACAAGAGTTAATACATATTCAATTGCTATGTAAGCAAGGTGGCACAAATTCCTTCTTTTATATATCTATTATTTGTTCCAAAAGAACAATTCAAAGAGAAACAAATTCAAATCTTGGAAAAACTGTAAGGTGCTCTAGGATGCTTTCCCCATCCTCTCCCCTGCCCCCTCCACTGCATCTGCTATGTATTAATAGGACTGAAGCAACAGAAGACATCTATAAACAACATTTCCTGCAAGGAAGACACAGACATTCTGGTGTGTGTCTTAGTACCAGATGTTTTAGTACATCTAAAACCCAATATTCAGCAAAGCAGTGATGATGCTCTTCATTGTAACATAACAAAAAATGTTATACTTGATTTGTTTTTATTTATAATAGCTCCTCAAGGCCATGCTAGCTCAAGCTTATTATTCAATTGTCTTGCTGTCACTGAACACAATCTTCTTCAGAGTCTGAGAGTCTAACCATTTGAAATGGAAATGACGTCTCACTAGGCTGTACTGAAATGCTACATATACTCACAGGCTAAGAGAATTCTAGCAGTTATCAACTCCACTCTCATATCACAAAGCTGTAACTTGCCCAAGTCAGCATGACTAGTTGACTAGTCCAGGGCAGACAGGACCAAAGCCCAGGTTTCTGGATTGCCAACTGTCACACACACACACATACA
>PVIA01009838.1:0-57050 GCA_004024845.1 Tonatia bakeri | reverse complement strand
AGAATGGAAGGGCAGATAAAGTGCTTCTCAGACAAGGCCAAGTTAAAGGAGTTCATCATCACCAAGCCCTTATTATATGAAATGTTAAAGGGACTTACCTAAGAAAAAGAAGATTAAAAATATGAACAGTAAAAAAAAAAAGTCATCAAATGGAGGGTTAGCAACAGGGAAGTAGGAGGAGGAGGGAGGGGGAAAAGATATAGAGAATAAGTAGCACAGACAGTAGGTAGAAAATAGTCGGGGAGGGTAAGAATAGTATGGGACATGTAGACACTAAAGAACTTATGACACATGAACATGAACTAAAGGGGGAATGAGGGTGGGAGGGGATGGGCAGGGTGGTGGGGAGTGAAGGGGGAAAATGGGCCAACTGTAATAGCATAATCAATAAAATAAAGAATTTAAAAAAAAAATGCCAAAATCATCAGCCACCAACTCCCCATTCCCTTTCCCCTGAGTCTCTGGCAACCAGTACTCTACGGCATATCCTACCTTAAAAAATTTATTCTCATGACTGTTACATTTTCTGGTATAAAGTATTCTTACAAAAATTAACTACCTACTAATCCACTGTAGTATCAACTTGACCAATTCTCTATGAAGAAATTCAGATTTTTCCAATATTTGATTATTAAAAAATGATAAACCAGATATAATACGCCAATACTTTCAGTTAAAATATTTACTTCAAGAATACCTCTATTATATCAGAGAGTCAAATAATCTTAAGGTTTTTATACCTAGTACCTAAATCTTTTCCAAAAACAAAATGATCAATTTCTCTCACAGGAGTTATAAAAACATTCATGTGGCTTCACTTCATTCACTAG
Organism: Tonatia bakeri; assembly: GCA_004024845.1. Classification (NCBI taxonomy): domain Eukaryota; kingdom Metazoa; phylum Chordata; class Mammalia; order Chiroptera; family Phyllostomidae; genus Tonatia; species Tonatia bakeri. Next base: position 56,220 of record PVIA01009838.1, on the reverse strand, counting down.
GTATTTTATTTATTTAACTTTTGGGGGGAAGGGTTCGGGGGGCTGTTTTGTTGTTTGTTTGTTTTTTACATTAACAGACATTTAGTTTCTCACAACTCTGGATCCTGGAAGTCCAAAATCAAGTCAGCAACACTGGTCTCTCCTAAGACCTGGGCTCTTCTCCCTGTGTCCTCACATTCACCAGGTATTTTTATATCTTTACCAATGTAATAAATTTTTTAAAAGAGAGAGAGAGAGAGAGAGCCCTGGCTGGTGTGGTTCAGTGAACTGAGCATCAGACTGTGAAGCAAAGGGTCGCTGCTTCAATTCCCAGCCAGGGCACATGCCTGAGCTGCAGGCCAGGTCCCCAGTAGGGGACACGCAAGAGGCAACCACACACTGATGTTTCTTTCCCTCTCTTTCTCCCTCCCTTCCCTTCTGTCTAAAAATAAATAAATAAAATCTTTCTTAAAAACAAAGAAAGATCCCTGGTTGGGTCGCTCATTTAGTTGAAGCATCATCCTGTACACCAGAAGGTTGCCAGTTCAATTCCCTGTCAGGACTCATACCTAGGTTGTGAGTCTAAGCCCCAGTCGGGGTGTATACAGAGGCAACCGATAGATGTTTCTCTATTTCTGTCCCCTGCCCCTTTCTCTCTCTTTAAAATCAATAAAAAACAGGTCTTCAGGTGAGTACCTGATACGCAAGTTTATTCTTGTTATTTCTTAATTATCATATTTTCCATATGAACAATTATAAATCTACCTTTGCCCCACCCCATATTTTCATTTCACTTGACTACAATATCTTTAAAAACAAAAAAACCTAGAGCAAGAAAAACTGAACTACTGAGCACCTACCATGCCTGTGCAGATCTAGGGCATGAGCACCTCTAATGCTCTAATTGTAATTCTAATGCTTAACAATGTGGATGCACCATTATCATCAGAAATAAAAGTTCTTAACCCCCCCCATTTTTCCACCTCTTGTAATTTCAAAACTGCATTAATACATAATTTACACATACTTTTGCAATATGTTAATAATTATGTAAACTGTACAAGTGTATAATCCATGTGTAATATACAGTATTTTATGACAATTTAAAGGAGTTTCAAAGAGAAATTTTGATTACACAAGATCTACATTTAGAAACTGAATCCCTATGATACCAAACTTATAAATCACTTGAATTATCACAGATCTCTTGAGGTTCAGTCAGTCCATCAATAAATATTTGATTACTTAATAAGTATAAACATTGTATTTGGGGCCAAAAATACAAGAGTAAACAAAATAATCCCTGAAGTCTTCTCAGACTAAATAAATAAATGAGCAAAATGATTATTTTAAGAAACATCAGAAAGAATAACAGAGGGAGCCCACTTTAGATAAGGCAGTCAGGAACTCCTTTCTATGAAGTGACATTTCAGCTGAGACCCACTAATCAAACAGCAAGGAAAAGAGCATCCTGAGCTCCATGAGAAAGTTTAACTAACAAAGACCCTGAGCATAGACTCTACAGAAAGAATAAACCACTCCACCTGTACCACAACATAAAAAGGATTTAGCTTCCAACTAAATGTCACCATTTACTAGCTATGCAATATTAAGCAAATTACTTAACATCTCTGGGCCAATTTTCACACGTGACACATGGAACAAATAACCAGTGTTGTGGAAATCTGAGATCATGATTATGAAATATGTGACAGATAACAAAATATTCAACACCGCCCTGGCTACATGGCTTAGTTGGTTGGGCTTCCTCCTGCAAAACAGAAGGTCACCAGTTCAATTCCCAGTTAGGGCAGATGCCTGGGTTGCAGACATGGTCCCTGGCTGGGGCGCATGCAATAAGGAATCAAGTAATGTTTCTCTCCCTCTCTTTCTCCCTACCATCCCTCTCTCTAAACAAATAAATAAAATCTTAAAAAATATATATTCAACACCTTCCCTATTCCATTAAAATTGTTTTTGGTCATGGCCAGGTAGCTCAGTTAGTTGGAGGGCTGTCCTGACATGCCAGGGTTGCAGGTTCAAACCCCAGTCAGGGCACATACAGGAATCAATCAATGGATGCAAGAATGAATGGACTATCAGTGTCTCTCTCTCTCTCTCATCGATAAATATATATTTAAATTGTTTTTAAGTTATTCTAAAAGCTACCTGTAAGAAACAGTTAAATATTAATACCTAGCTGTAACTTTAAAAAACACCAATTAACCAAAGAAGTGGAAAAAAATGTATTACACACCTTGCCTATTGTTTTCAATCTTTCCCTCATTCATTCATTAAATAATTATTATAAGCTGACTATGTGGCCAGGTATTACTAGAAAATTGAAAAATGTCCTACAAATCACCAACTAAGCACGTAGGCCAAGAATCTTTTTTTTTTTTAAACAAAATTGTCTTTATATCTAAATTCCCCAAGCCCTAAAACAGTTGAATGATCCCAACCAATAACAAAGTAAGTGCCAGAGGTGGGTGCTATTTCAGAGATAAAAGGAATCAATGCAACAATCAAATAAAAAGCTTTCACACCAAATCCAGTAGAAGACTAAGGATGAACATCAAAAAGTTCTTCATGGGCAAACTGAAAGGAAAGGCATGTTAACATGACAACAGGTTTAATGACTATTTTAATTACATATTATTCTTAAGTAAATGGATATCCCATGTTCGTGGATTTATAAAAGTCAATATTATGAAGATGTCAGTTTTCCCCAAATGAGCTATAGACCCAATGCAATTCCAATCAAAAGCCCAGTAGAATTTTTTTTTAACTGACAAATTGATTTTATTTATTTTTAATGTTTTTTTTTTTTTTAGAGAAAGGGGAAGGGAGGGAGAAAGAGAGGGAAAGAAACATCGATTTGAAAAACATTCTGTTGCTTCTTGCATGCCCCCAAACGGGGACCTGGTCTGCAACACAGGCACATACTCTTACTGGGATCCAACTGGCAACCTTTTAGTTCTCAGGCCAAAGCTCAATCCACTGAGCCATATCAGCCAGGGAGAGTAATTTTAAAATCAGTAAAGTTTGCCATGGCTGGTGTGGCTCAGTGGACTGAGCACTGGCCTGCAAACCAAAGGGTCATGGGTTCAATTTCCAGTCAGGGCAAGTGCCTGGGTTGCAGGTTAGGGCTCCAGTTGGGGGAACACAAGAGGTAACCACACATGGATGTTTCTTTCCCTCTCTTTCTCCCTCCCTTCCCTTCTTCCTAAAATAAATAAAATATTGTAAAAAAATAAAAAACTGCCCTGGCTGATAATGTAGCTCAGTGAATTGAGTGCTGGTTTGGATCGCAGTCAAGGCACATGCCTGTGTTGTGGGTCAACCCAGGCTGAAGGGCGGGGAAGGGAGTGTGAAAGGTAACCGATCCATGTTTCCCTCACACACATCGATATTTCCCTCCCTCCCTCTCTTCCTCCCTTCCCTTCCCTTCCCTTCTCTCTACAAAGAAATAAAACTTTTTAAAAAATTGAACATGAGAACAATTTGAAGAAAATAATGAAGTGGGATGATATCCGATTTCAAAGCTTAGGCTAAAGAAAGAAAGTACAATACAGGTATAAAAATATACTGATCAATGAAATCTATTTCAATGCAGATGTTTTTCCCAGATGTTTGATAAAGATAAAAAGTAACAAACGAAAAGTTTTTTTTCAATTAATGGTGTTAAAACAATTAGATACCTATATGAAAAAAAACTGAATTGTTACCTTATATCACACTCAAAATGGGATCACAGGTATAAATTAAAAAGCTATAAAATTTCTCAAGAACCCTGACCAGTGTAGCTCAGTTGGTTGGGCATCATCCTACAAAAGTCAGATTGAATTCTGGGTCAGGGCACATGCATGGAATCAATCCCCAGTTGGGACACGTGCAGCAGGCAACCTATCAATGTTTCTCTCTCATATCAATGTTTCTGTCCCTCTCTTTCTCCCTCCCTTATCCTCTCTCTAGAATCAATAAAAACAATTTTTTTTAAATTTCTCAACTAAACATGAGAAATGATTTACTATCTTAGGAATGGCAATGATTTCATACAAGGATACAAAAAGCACAAATCATAAAAAAACATTGATATAAGACTTCACAAAACATAAAAATTTGTTCTTTATAGTATGCTAATGAAGAAAATTAAAAAGCCACAGACTACAATTGTCGTAATACACACCTGTACCCATTATTTGTTAATGCAGTAAGACAAACCACCCAATGAAAAAACAGGCAAAAATTGTCAATGGGTTTACAAAAAATATAAAAATAGCTAAAAAGCACGTGAAAAGATGTTCATTTTTAGTTGCTAGTAATATAAAATTTGTTTAACATAGCTTTTTTTTTTTAAACCCTCACCCAAGGGTGTTTATGGATTTTAGAGAAAGGGGGACAGGGAAAAATGAAAGAAGGGAGGGAGAGGGAGAAAGGTAAACAGACACTGATGTGCGAGGGAAACACTGGTTGCCTCTGTACATAACCCGACTAGGAATCAAACCTGCAATCTAGGTATGCACCCTAACCAGGGATCAAACCCGCAACCTTTTAGTACACAGGACAATGCTCCAACCAATAGAACCACCCAGCCAGGGTAGGAATATAAAATTTAAACCACAATAGACACAACTATACTCAGAATATGTAAAAGATAAAGACTCCTTTGTCACACACACAAAAAAAAAATGATGAAGACTCTCAAGTGTTGGTAAGGACATGGAACAACTAGAACTTTCTCATTCAGTGCTGGTGGGAATGTTAAATGGTATAACCATTTTGGAAGAGCTAGGCAGTTTCTTATAAACTTGAATATACAGCCACTTACTCCTAATTATTCAAGACACACGAAAGTATAATGTTCACAGGAAGACTTCTACACAACAGTCAATAGCTGGAATCAACTCAGATGTCCACCCATAGGTCACTGGACAAACTGTGGTTATGGCCTACAACGGAATACAACTCAGCCATAAAAAGGAACAAAACTGAGTCCAGACAGTGATGCTCAGTTGACTGGGCACTGGCTCATGAATCAAAAGGTCACCAGCTCAATATCCAGTTAGAGCATACATGTCTTCAGTTGCAACACTGATGTTTCTCTCCCTTTCTTTCTCCTTCCCTTCCCCTCTCTCCCTTCCCCCTCTCTAAAATCAAAATTAAAAATATTTTTAAAGGAAAATATGAATATAATGACATACTAAGCAAAATAAATCAGACACAAAAGAGTACATACTATATGATTTCATTTATACAAAATGTTAGAAAATACATGCCCTGGCTGGTGTAGCTCAGTGGATTGAGTGTCAGCCTATAAACCAGAAGGTTGCTGGTTCAATTCCCAGTCATGGCGCATGTCTGGGTTGGGAGTGTGCATGAGGCAATCTATCGATGTGTGTCTCGCACATCAATGTATTTCTCCCTCCCTCCTGTTCTCTCTAAAAATAAAAATTAAAAACTTGTAAAAATCTTTTTAAAAATAAAATAAAATACTGAAAAAGACAAAACTGATTTACAGTAACAGAAAAATCAATAGCTGCCTAGGATACCAATAAGGAGTGGGAAATAAACACAAAAGGACACAAAGGAACTTTTATTGGATGATGGAAATATTCTTTATCTTAATTGTGGTGATAGGTTGTATGAATATACATACATCTGTTAAAACTCACTGATTTAAAATTAGGTGCATTTTAATACATGTAAATTATCACCCTGGCTGGTGTAGCTCAGTGGACTGGATGAGTACGGGCTGTGAACCAAAGGGTTGCTGGTTCCATTTCCAGACAGGGCACATGCCTGGGCCAGGTCTCCAGTGTGGGCCACCTAAGAGGCAACCACACATTGATGTTTCTCTCCCTTTCTTTCTTCCCTCCCTTCCCCTCTCTCTAAAAATAAATAAAATCTTTAAAAATATGTATGTAAATTATACATCAATAAAGTTAATTAAAATATCATTTATTCATTATTTAAATAAAGTTATACCTTGTTTTATTGTACTTCACAGATATATTTTTTACAAATTAAAAGTTGGTAGCAACCCTATTTTAGGTAATATATCAGCACCACTTCTCCAACAGCACTTTCTTTTTTAGCAAGAAAGTATTTTTTAAATTAGAGTATGTACATTTTCTAGACATAATGCTACTGTACACTTAATAGGCTACAATATAGTACAAACTTAATTTTTACATGCACTAGAAAACCAATATATTTCACGTGACTTGCTTTATCACATTTGTTTTACTGTAATAGTCTATAATTTAACCCTCAATATCTCCTGTATTCCTGTATAAAACTTTGCTTTGCATATAACAGAAGTTCAGTAAGTTAAATGAAAATCATGATACGAAACATTCCTGAGATACAAGTATGAATCAACTCATACTTGGAACAAACTCCTGTTGGAAGAAAGTATGACCCTGATTCCTAGAGGTAGACAAAAATTCCTTATTTAGATTCACTGAGTATTTACTCAACATCTACTTACCATATGCCAAAACAGTATGAACTACAAGGAAAGACAGAAGTTCAGAACAGAGAGAAACCAGTATATCACTGCCTAGAAAAACGACAAAATGTTTACAACTTACGTTGTTAGCAAGAAAGCCCCATCACCACATCTTTCCAGAGCCTTTCGTGCAGGAGGTTTTGCTGCAAATTCTACAAAACCTTTTCCTGTAGCTCTACCACGATCATCCACAACCACAACGGCTTTCTCTACTGGACCAAACTGGGAAAATGCTTGCTCTAGAAGCTCATTGGAAACAACTGGAGAAAGGTTCTTGACAGTTAGGGCTGCTCCATGTGTAGCAAAACGAATCCGGAGAGGTCTGCTCTTCAAAATGGTGCCATCAAGCTCCGCTTTTGCAATTTCAGCCAGCGTTCTGGATTCCTTTTTAGGAGGAAAAAATTACTTTTTAAAGATGATAGAAACAGAAAAACTATAAGTAGTAGTTTGTTTCTAGGGAGACTAGCTAGTCAGCTGGGTAACTTTAGGAAATGCCTGATAGGATCAATTTGTTTTTGTGTCTTTCAATTTTGGTACAACATGCACTTATTAATTATTGATATAATTTTAAACATTCTGGGTACAAAGTCCCAACCCCAATGTCCTATTAAAAGCCATCACTTTGCTTTTAATATAAACTTTAAAAAAAACTTAGATTATCTGCTCATAAACAAATTACAAACTATTAAATATTCAAACAAAATCTTTTTAAAAAATCTCCTCCATATATCAAAAGAAATACATAGGGGAAGGTGGTATAAGGGGACTAAATAGTCATGGAAAAAATACAATAAAAATTAAATAAAAAATTTAAATAAATACCTAATTATTTTTCAAGACCAAGTACCAGTTACTAGAAACTACTGTTGAAAACAAAATTCTCCATGCACTCCAAGTTTTTAATATTTATTTATCTTTTTTTTTTATTGACTTTGGAGAGAGAGGAAGGAGAGGAATGGGAGGGAGAGAGAAAAAGAGGAAAAAAAAAACAAGGAGTTTTGATTTATTGACAATAAGTTCCACTTATTGACACATTCCTTGGTTCATTCTTGTATGTGCCCTGATAAGGGATCAAATTTGCAACCTGGTTGTATTGGGACAAGGCTCTAACCAACTGCCCTACTTGGCCAGGGCTATTTATTATCTTAATAAAATATATCACCTCTCCAATGTCAGAAAATCATGTTTTCTTTTTTATTTCCATTTCTCTTTCATGCTATCTGTGAAAACTACTAAAAGGTACTGTTAATTACTTCTCCAGAAATACTTTCATAGGCTACATATTTCTCACCATTACATTTGAGAAGTGTACACACACACACACTCAGGAACTGTAAGAGTTCTCTCCATTTCATACAGGAACAAATGCACATGCACTTATATAAACTAGAAAATTCGTTCATTGATGAAACCCCAAGATAAGATATGTTTCTTCTTGAAGAATTCAAAGCTGGTATAGAATATAGACATCTAAAACAATAAACAACAAACTGCTAAACGTAATAACATAGATATAGTGGTTTTCTTTGTTGTAACTGTCCAGAGACTTAAAAAAGGCTTTGCATGCATTTTTAAGAATACAAATATGTATTATCTTGTGAAAAAAGCCTTAAAATCACAAAAGCTCTTTATTCAATCCCTAAAATGTTCATACAGCTTTAAAATACTGCACTTACACAAAAATCTATCTATAAACTATTACAAAGAAAAATGAATCTAACCTTTTTACAGATATTCAAAATGGCCACTGTTTTTTACTCTTAATAGTGGTAGTCCTAGCAAATATTTAACGAGTATCCAACAAGGAATAGGTACTATGTACCCAATATGTAATAATCCAACAACTGAAAGGAAGATTTTAGGAATGGAGTCTTGAACTAAAATGCCATCAGGTATAATTGGGAATGGGAAGGGACATGAGGAAATTTCATGGGATCATAATAATGTTCTGTACCTTGCTACGACGAGTTTGAGTTAGAGAGACTGATGTAATTGTCTAAAATCACCAAATCACACGCTTAAAAGTTGAAAATTTCACTGAATGTAGATTTCAAATAACCTCGAAAAATTCTAGACTTTAGGTAATAAGCATGCTGGAGTTTTTAAGACTCATAAACTGATGAATGATGGAGATGAACAGATATGTGAAAAATATATACAACAACATTTAACTGTAGAATCAAGGTGGTAAGTTATGCATATATACATATACGATCCGCCTCAAATTTTTTACAACAAAATGTTTGGGGACAGGAGGATAGAGAGCTTAGTGAGGACATGGTAAAACTGCAGAGTGTTTCTAGCAGAAATCACAGTGTCAGATTCAAATACACTCACAATGCCACTGTTTCCCCCAGGGGAAGCAAGGAACCTCAATTTTTGTTTAATCAAGTAATTTTTTACTGTTAGAAATTAGTTCTACTTTTTGGCCCAAGGAATGTGTTTACACTGTCAGGTATTTTCAGCATCATAATCCTTTTTTTTTTTTTTAAGTTTATATTGTTCATGATTTTAAATGGTTTTACATCAGGGTTTTTTAGCCTGGGCACCACTGACATAGGCAAGATAATTCTTGTTGTGTAGGCACTGTCCTGTGCATCATAGGATGTTTATGTTGATAGAACCAAACCCCAATTTTAACAACCAAATATATCTCTTGACATTATCCAATGTCCCATGGGAAGCAAAACTACCCCATTTGCAAACCACCACTCTAAATGTGTATTTTTAATCAATTAAAAATATATGTAACCAAGTAGTTAATATATGCCAGTCACTCATTACAAAACACACACACACACACACACACACACACACACACACACACAGGTATATTCTCTTTCATTATCCTTGCCAGCAGTCTTACGAAGTAAGTTGTTTCACACACTGCAAATGCTGACTTGAATCTATACACAAGTCACAATCTCCACCAATATACCATAGATCCCACCTTCCAGCTGGTGTCCCTGCATCACTCTAAATAAAAAGTAAATCTACAGGTTATTAACTGAAAACAATAGAAAAAATAAAATAAAAACAAGAAACTAAGTGACTACACAAGATAGAGACTACTTACACCAGGGCAGGGGGTGTCCAATCCACAGCCCACGAAGGCTATGTATGCGCCCATAAATTTACTTAAGACACTACTTACTTTTATTACTTAGAAATGTACATTTTCCATATTAGTGATCACAAACTTGGGACCTGCTCAACAATTTTAGGTTCACAGGATGAGTCCTTAACCCACTAGGACACATCAGTCAGGTGCTCAATGATTTTAAAAGATCATCCTTTTGATCTAATTATGCTACTGCATAATTAGGGTTACTATGTGAGGACTCTTTTGCTTATCTGTGGTGACCAATATCACAGAAATTATGCAGAGACCTTTTTTTTGCTCACCAGTTTTCATCTGTGTTTGTGTGTTTGATGTGTGGCCCAAGACAACAATTCTTCTAGTGTGTCCCAAAGACACCAAAAGGTTGGACATTCCTGAACTAGGGTCTAATGATTACCACAAGACCCTTTCTGAAAGCTCTTCCCAAAGCACATGATCTTTTCTCTCACTGTTTATTAGTGGTTAAAATTCCTCACTGCAATAGTACTAATAACCGTAAGGAAATCTATTAATGCAAAATGGAAACAGCCTTTAAACTGATCAATGGAAAGTTGATGAAATAACTTGCAGTATGTTCGTACTGTGAAATATTGTCATTAAGAACAATCTAATGATGACCTGGCTGGTGTGGCTCATTGGCTTGAGCGCCTGAGAACCAATGGGTCACTAGTTCCATTCCCAGTCAGGGCACAGGCCTGGGTTGCTGGCCAGGTCAGGTCCCCAGCAGGGGGCACATGAGAGGCAACCACACATTAATGTTTCTCTCCCTTTTTCTCCCTCCCTTCAACCCCTGTCCCATCTAAAAGAAATAAAATCTTTTTTTTTTAAATCTAGTAAAACAAAAAGATGTCAAAGATATAATAAATGAAAAACTCAAAATCACAATACAATGTATATGGTATGGCTTTATTTTTATGGAAAAAATATACAAAGGTTAACGGTGATCATGTTTAGTAAGTGCATTAGAAAAGGGAAGATCTTTCTTTCACTAGGGTAAACTAATTAAGAGAGCTTCCCTGAAATAAAAGATGACTTGAAATCATATGAACACGCCCACTAAGTAACTTTTGTATTGTCTTCTCTAATGAATATTTGAACATTCTGTTGGAAGCATACATTATTTCACAACTAAAACTAAGCCCTGGCTGGTGTGGTTCAGTGGATTGGGCACCAGCCTGCAGACTGGAAGATCACCAATTTGCAGGTCCAAGGCTGGGGGCATGCAAGGGGAAACCCACCAATGTTTCCTTGGGGACATGCAAACCAACCAAGGTTTCTCTCCCTCTCTTTCTTCCTGCTTTCCTTCTCTCTGAAAATAAGTAAATAAAACCTTTTTTAAAAAATGTAAAGCACAAGGGGAGGTGGGTAAGTCCCCTATAAATAAGTAAAAGTAAATCCGGTTGATTTCTAATTCTTTAACTAGAAAAATGGATCTCAAACTTTACCATCAGAATAATACCAGAAATTGCTGGATCCCAATCCCAAAATTTTGACTCAATAGATCTACAAAGGGGCCCTAGAATTTGCATTCCTAACAAATTCCCAGTTAACTGACTGCTGAAGTGAGGCAATTTTTGAGACAGTATAAGGGGAAGCATTGCTAGCATGAACAGCAGGAGAAACAAATTAAGTAGCCTTCTGCTTACACTAGGAAGAAATCTGAAGCAGTTGGACAGGGCCAACAGTTCTGTGAATCACGGCTCCAGAAATCTAGATTACTAAAGATAAAATTAGGAGATGGGGTAATAAAAGCAGAAACCAAGTCCAGGTAAAATACCATCTTTAACTACATTAAACTACCTTTAAAATGCACTACAACTTTTGAGTTAATGTATCCGATATAAATTGGCAGTAACCAGTCAAAACATAAAAAGAAGCTGTTGGGTCTAAAATTCCAGAACAATGTGTCTAAAATACAAATACAGTCTATTTCATCCCTAATGTACTAGAGCCTCACAATATGGATTAGGATGTCACCACAAGGAAGTGCCACTTAAATTCTTTTCCCTGCCCTGTCCAGGTAGTTCAGTTGGTTAGACCATCATCACAATACACCAAGGCTGCAGGTTTGTTCTGTCCCAGAACAAAAAAGTAGCAACCAATGAATGCATAAATAAATGGAATAAACCAATGTTTCTTTCCTTCTTTCCCTCCCTCCCTATCATAAATCAATAAATACATTTTAATTCTTTTCCCTACCATTACATACCTGTAATATGGTGACCCTATACCACCTCAAAAAAATGTCTGACCTCATCAATTAACTGCAAACTACAACTACCATTCCAAGCAAATTTATTTGCATTTAAAATTACTAAATGAAGCCCTGGCTGGCGTAGCTCACTGGATTGAGTGCGGGCTGCGAACCAAAGTATCGCAGGTTCAATTCCCAGTCAGGACACATGCCTGGATTACAGGCTACAGCCCCCAGCAACTGCACATTGATGTTTCTCTCTCTCTCTCTTTCTCCCTCCCTTCCCTCTCTAAAAAGAAATAAATAAAATCTTTAAAAAAAATTACTAAATGAGTAAAAAGCATTTTTTTTGTAAAGATTTCATTTATTTATTTTTAGAGAGAGGGGAAGGGAGAAAGGGAGAGAAATATCAATGTGTGGTTGCCTCTCCCACACCCCCTACTGAGGACCTGGCCTGCAACCCAGGCATATGCCCTGACTAGGAATCGAACCAGTTACCCTTTGGTTCACAGGCCAGCACTCAATCCAGAGCCACAGCAGCCAGGGCATAAAAAGTATGTCTAAAAACAAAAATCAGATAAAACTATGACTATTTTAGAGCTACTACACCACCCCTATACACACTCTACAACCACTATGCCATTACTTACATTCAAATCAGGCATACACTCTATGATTTTCCTAAACAGAAAAAAATACGTAATAGCTCAAATATATATAAACCTTTTAAATTTACCTATGCAACATACAGCTCAGGTTAAACAGTAAAATTAATCCAAAGAGTCAAATGCTGTATACCAAATTGTACTTTCCAGCTGACAAATTTTTAACATTCTTGCACAAAAATTTAGGGTCATAGGTTTGGAGGAGCATATGCAAAAGGCACAAGACAAAAGCAACCCTTATCACCTCACAATTTCATAATTCTATGGATTTTGTTGTTTAAAGAAAGGAAAGCAATGAGCTCTCCTATCCAATGTAGTAGCCACTGGCCACATGTGTTTATTTAAGAATATATAAAATTTAGCCCTGACTGGTGTGGCTCAGGTAGTTGGGCGTAACTCCATGAAGCAAAAGGTCACTGGACTCCAGGTCAGAGCACCTGCCTGGTTGTCGGTTCAGTCAGGGAAGCATACAAAAAGCAACTGATCAATATTTTCTCTCACACTGAGCTTTCTCTCCCTCCCTTCTCCCTCCCTCCCTTCCTCCCTCTTCAAAAGTAAGTGAACAACTTGAAAAATGTAGAAAATATATAAATAGAAAAAAGAAAAAGAAAATATGAAATAAATAAAATCTAAAATTCAACCCCTCAGTCACAATAGCCTTATTTTAGTCAACAACCAATATAGTAGTCTAGTGGCTACTATATTACACAGCACAGATACACAGCATTCCTATCATTGCAGATAGTTCTGTTGCACAGCTTTAATAAAGAAGGATTATTAAAGATAAGAAAAAGATTTTTCCATGTCCATAAAATGTTTACTCTAAGTGTTAGGACTTCCAAAAGAGGGAAATGTAGCCCTACCATTCTTCCAGAATGTCAACTTCAGCATAGACTATGATGATGCCAGAGGCTAAAGATTTAGAAAATTTAAATACCATCCTTTGGAAAAGTTTAATAAAAGTTGTCAATAATATTTATTGTAGAAACCTAACTTCCTTTATTTTAAGAAAACTTCTGAACACATATATATTAAAAACAACTTTTACTAAGTGGCAGGCTGCTTCTCTGATGTCCAAAACATAATTAAGTGGTGGTGGGGGGAGCACGGGGAGGGGGGGAGGGATAAGGCAGAAAACTGTACTTGAACAACAATAAAAAATGTTATTTTTAAAAAAACATAATTAAGTGCATTAATAATTTTATGTTGAAAATGCATCGGTTAAGAAAATTTCCACATCTCATTAATACCCTATTAAGATTTCCCCTTCTCTTAAGGCCGTTTAGATGTTCAAATGTCCTCCCAGAAAGTAGTGTCATTTAATCGCAATCAATTTTCTCTACATATTAAAATTTTTGTCTTCACCACTCACTGAGAGAACAAAGTATTAAAAGCTAAAGTTCTGGCCTAGCTGGTGTGGCTCAGTGGATTGAGTGCAGGCCTGTGAACCAAAGGGTTGCTGGTACAATTCCCAATCAGGGCACAGGCCTGGGTTGCTGGCCAGATCCCCATTGGGGTCGCGTGAGGCAACTATACACTGATGTTTCTCTCCCTTCCTTTCTCCCTCCCTTCCCCTCTCTCTAAACATAAATAAAATCTTTAAAAATATAAAATAAAATAAAATCTCATGTTCCAATAGGAAAGTTTCCATAAACTACCATGACGGTAAAATCTGAGAGTCAAACAAGACAACACAAATATTTACTTGTGTTAAAAAGCCTCCCTCCGAGAAAGATAGTTTTTTTGGGGGTGGTGGGAATCCAGCATCTAAATATGAATTACAACAGTGCTATAAAACTGACACTAATGGAATTCACCAGAAAGCACTTAGGAACAGCAAGTAGATAGATGATACTGTCTGTGTACTTAATGTAAACCTTCACCGTTCAGACTCTAAAAAATATACAGAAAAGGCACATACTGTGTATCCCATTGAATAAGGTTTAAATTAAAAATGAGTAAAAAAATAACATTCTAGTGTTAAAGTGTGTAAGTATTAAAATAGTTATGTAATTCCAAAATGTGGAACCTTCCCAAATGTCGGTGGGGACACATTATACTAGGCAATAAATTCAGCACAGTCCCAACACTGCGGAATGTAGGATAAATGCAGGTTGCACTAAGGCAAGGCACGGTGAGGAACAACGGGGTTTACCGTTAAATATTTGAAGGTCTGGTGGAAGCCAAAGTGATGATTTCGGTAATTTTATAAGAAGCTAGACGGCTAGGTGGGCCTTCGTGCCCATGAAACTTCCGGTAAGGCCTCAGTTCCCGTTCCCAATTCCTTTCCCATTCATTCTCCTTTCAAACCCATTTTGCCAGGACTCGGAGTTGCCACTCCACTGGTTCCCGGTATTGGTGACCACAATCAGCAGGGCAGGGCTAACCGCCAGCAAGGCAGGCTGCTCAGAACCTCGGGCGACTTGCCGCGGGGAGAGGACGAAGACCCGCTTCCGCCCCACACTCACCAGGCGGATGAAGCCGAAGCCACGGTCGCGGTTGATGAAGACCTCACTAGGCTCACCATAACGCTCGAAGAGCCGCTTGAAGTCCTCCTCCGTGATATCGGTAGGCAGGTTGCCCACGAAGAGGCGGCAGCGCTGCGTGTAAGTCTTCTCACCCGGCTTGAGGAAGCTCTTGATATCGATAGTGAAGCCCACCTCCTCGTCCGGGCGCTCCTCCACAGGAGCAGGAGTTGGTGGCGCGGTCTCCCCAGCCAGCACGAGCGCCATGGCGGCCGCCGGCTCACTCTCCCCCGCCGCCGATTCAAGAGCGCGCAGGCGGGCTGGGTTTTTCTCAATTCGGACTTGCTTCAGGTTTCCCCTCAACATCATCGGAGGGCTTCGCCTCGGGCCCGCAGCCAACCCTAAAGATATGTCTGCGGCTCTGTGCCTTTGTATGGAGATGGTACTGGAAAGGAGAAAGCCAAACAAAACCGCGAGATGGTCAAGCCAGCAGCACTACCCGGCCCTCCCGAAGCCCGCAGCCGCTGCACATTCAAAATGGCGCTGCCTTCAGCCGCAGTTGGAGGGGACGCAGATCACAAGCCCCGCCCCCACGCTAACCCCGGCACGCCTGCGCAGTCTTGGCGCCAACGCACCGCACCGGAGCTAGCACGCTTCTGCGCGCAGCGTTACCGGTGTTCCCTTTACAGGACTCCATTTAGGTCAGACAAGTACTTTCCCAACTCCCTAAAATAACAGGAATTTTTGGTTGTACATAGAGGGAAAGTTGTGCGATGTGTGCAGCAGTGTGTTAAAATGCGATATTCTATGTAAATATCCAATTCAATTTTCACAGACTACTGGAAAATGAAAATCTGCACATTTTATACACGGCTTTTAGTGACAGCGTATTTGCCAATAATTGAAACAAGTAGAAACACGCTTTGCCTATTTCAAGAGCAAGATTTTTATTACATTTCCTAATAAAACATTCCAATTCTATAAAATAAATGTGTCTATTAAAGTAACACAACCAGCCCCAGAACTCCTATGGCACTACCCTGTAACAAGAGTCCACAAACGTTTTCTGTAAAAGACCTGAAGGCAAATATTTTAAGATACGAGAGCCACACCACTGTCTACCAAACTATTCAGTGCTATCCAGTACTGCTCCTGGTACATGTAAGTCTTCAGCGAATGTTAAGAAATGAATGCACAGTCATTGCAAAACAGTTCAACAATTTTTCATAAAATTACATATAGGATGACTTTAAAACAGAAATCCCACTCCTAACTATTTAGCCAAGTGAAGTAGAAACTTGTGTTCATACAAAAACCTATATACAAATGTTTAAAGGGGCTTTTGTGTTATCTGCAAAACAAACAAACAAAAAAACAACTGAGGGGCTTTTGTCGTAATCAGCAAAAAAAAAAAGAACCCAAATATCCAACTGGTAAATGAATAAACATTGGTAGAGTCACATAATAGAATATACTACACAATAAAAAATAAACTACTACTAATACAGCCCTGGCCAGATAGCTCAGTTGGTTAGAGCATTATCCAATACACCATGGTTGTGGGTTCCATCCCTGGTCAAGGCACGTAAAAGAATCCACCAATGAATGCATCAATAATTGAATCAACAAATCAATGTTTCTCTTTCTCTGTCTCTCTCTAAAAATCAACAAATAAAATTTTTAAAATATAAACTACTGATAATAGCAACACTGAGACTCAGAAGGCTACATTCTGTATATATAACTCTGGAAAAGACAAAGCTGTAGCTCCAGAAAACAAATCAGTGGTCGCCAGGAGCTGGGAGACAGGAAGGGTTTGACTACACAGGGATACCAGAAAATTTTTGGAAAAATGGAACTATATATTGATTATGGTGTTGGCTATACAACTGTATGTATTTGTCTAAACTCATTAGACCTGGGCACTAAAAGGGCCAATGTTACAGTATTTAAATTATATCTTTAACAAAATAAATTATCAAAAGAAATAAAAACACCACAGGACTAATCCCTATCTACTTCAGTTACCACCAAAATTCTAATCACTCAGACTCTACAGATAGTTTGGCAAGTTCCTCAAACTTACCCATTTCTCCCACCCTGCTCAGTCACTCCAAAGTCCTTAGAAACTAACTCTCTGTTATCAGCAAAATCCCTCCTCTAAACACATCTTCCCCTTCCTGCTTTAACTGGAATATGGTTTTCCTCTTAAGACTGCTTTCCCTGCAGCTATCACTAGAAGTGGATATGTTTTTTTCCTGTGTCCCATGTGTCACTGGACATTGTCCTTGATCTCTTGCAACTTGGACACCATTACCCCTTGCTCCTTAAACAAAAATCCCAGATCCAAAAAGCTCATGCCAACATAAACTCCCTCTCTCCCCTCCCCCTCTTCTTCATTCCCTTCTTTCTTCCAATTTAGTAACTTTCTGACCACTCTTTAAATTTATAGCCACAGATATCAGATAGGACCTCAGGCACAAGTTATTTCTCTTACTTAATTTCCTACACAACAATTTCATACATTTTCTCTCCCCTCTGACTAATGCTTCTCACCTCACTCATAGCTGATATTGCCAACTTTTATTAATTTCACTGAAGAAAAAGACACAATAAAATTACCTCATTCTCTAAGCATAAAATCTACCAACCTAACTCCATATGTAGCCACATACACTGCCTTCCCTCCTGTTACATTGAATGAATTGCCATTGATCTTCTATAATAACAACTCACTGGGTAGCATCTTTATTTTTCTAATCAAAATCTATTTTTAAATTTATTGATTTGACACAGAGAGATAGGAAGAAAAAGAGGGTGCTCTAGAGAGAAACATCAATTTTGTTCTTCCAACCATTTATGCGTTCATTGGTTGATTCCTGTATGTGCCCTAACTGGGGATTGAAGCTGCAACCTTGGTGTATTGGGACAATAATCTAACCAACTGAGGTACCTAGCCAGAGATGGATAGCCTCTTCTTTCCAAGTACATTGCTTTTATCTGGTCACCTTCCCAAATGATCAGTTATTTGATCAGTACTGAATTATTCCCAGCTGCAAAACAAACTGCTGATATAACTTCCATCTTAAAAAAAAAAAGAAAAAAAAAAGAAAAACTTTAGATCAAATGTCCTTTAGCTACTATTTCTTTCCGAAAGAAAGAAGAAAGTCATCTATACTTTGTCTCCATTTGCTCATCTCTTGATTTCTCCTTAAGTCCCACTAATCAGATGTCTACCATGACATTCCATTGCTCAGAAACGTTTCTCATTACAGTAGGCAACAGCCTCTACTTTACCAGATGCAAGTGTCAAACCTCAGATTATTCAACACTACTTGAATGGTAGATCTATGCCTGAGTTTCATTGTGTATAATAAGGGGAAAAGACCTACTTCATAGGCTTATTGTACATGTTAAATGAATGAATTACAGTCTTTGGAAAATATTCTGGCACTATAAAATTATTATTCATCATTTCCCTCCTACCTTCTTGAAACAGCATTTTGTCTTCCATTCTACCATATTCTCTGGTGTTCTTATACCTTGCTGTCTACTGCATAGTCTCAATGTCTTTTGTGGGAATCTTCACTTCATATGTTGGAAAGCCATATGTCTAAGTCCACCTTTCCTCTCTTCTCTAACTACTCATTTCTCAGTCAGATACCAGGGTGCCTTACCTTAGAAGCATTAGAGAAGGTTTTCTAAAACCTCAACACTATTGATACTTGGGGCCAAATAATTATTTGTGAAAGTACGTGTAGTGGCATCACTGGCTCCCACAAACTAGGTGCCAACAGCGCCCTACTCCAAGGTGTGACAAACCAAAATATACCAGGCCTTATTCTGATTGCTTTACATTTTTTTAGACCTTTTCATAAAAAGCAGTTTTAGGTTCACGAAATTTAAGAGGAAGGTACAGGACTTCCAGCCAAGATGGAAGTGTAGATAGATATACTGTGCCTCCTCACACAACCAAAAGAAGGACAATAACAATTTAAAAACAAACAAAAAAAACCCAACCAGAACTGACAGAAAATTGAACTGTAAGGAAGTCTGACAACCAAGGAGTTAAAGAAGGCACACTCATCCAGACCAGTAGGAGGGGCAGAGATGGGCAGAGAGGACTCCCAGCAAGGCCACAGCTGGAGGACCCGGGCAGGCAAGGTGGTGACTGGTGGACCCAGCAAAGTGGTGGATGGTGGAGCAGGCAGTACCACATTCACGTGCAGATAAACCAGGGAAACAACGGGGGAGCCAGATGGTCTGTGAAACCCTGGGCCCCAGCTCGAGGAAATAAAGCCTCAAACCACTGATTGAAAGCACCTGTGGGGGTTAAAGTAGCAGTGGGAGAAACTCCCAGCCTCACAGGAAAGTTCTCTGCAGAGACCCACAGAATCCCAGAACCCCAGAATGTACACGAACCCACCCACCTAGGAATCAGCACCAGAAAGGCCCAATTTCCTGGTAGGAAGTGAGGGAAGTGAGTGAAATCCCGCAGATAGAGGAGCAAGCGCCATTGTTCCCCCTTGGGCCCCTTCTCCACAAACAGCCTCACAACACAGCAACGCAACAACTTGGGTTACCTCCCCTGGTAAATACCTAAGACTCTGTCCCTCAGTACTTAACAGGTGCATCAAGACCAAAAAAAAAAAAGTCCAAATGAAGGGACAGATCAAAGCTCCAAAAAAAATAAAACTAAGTGATGAAGAGCTAGCCAACCTATCACATGCACAGTTCAAAACACTGGTAGTCAGGTTGTTCACAGAATTGGTTGAATTTAATCAAAAATTAGATGGAAAATTGAAGGCTATGCTAGTTGAAATAAAGAAAAATGTACAACCAATAGTGATGGGAAGGAAATAGGGACTCAAATCAATGGTGTGGACCAGAAGGAAGAATGAAACATCCAAACAGAAAAGAATGAAGAAACAAGAATTTTTTAAAAATGAGAGGCTTAGGTCCTGGCTGGTGTAGCTCAGTGGATTGAGCGCGGGCTGCGAACCAGGCATCGCAGGTTCGATTCCCAGTCAGGGCACATGCCTAGGTTGCAGGCCATGTCCCCCAGCAACCGCACATTGCTGTTTCTCTCTCTCTCTCTCTTTCTCCCTCCCTTCCCTCTCTAAAAAATAAATAAATAAAATCTTTAACAAAAAAAACGAGAGGCTTAGGAACCTCCAGGACATCTTTAAACGTTCCAACATCCGAATTATAGGGATACCAGAAGGAGAAGAGGAAAAGCAAGAAAATGAAAATTTATTTGAAGAAATCATGAAGGAGAACTTCCCCAATCTGGCAAAGGAAATAGATTTCTAGGAAGTTTAGGAAGCTCACAGAGAGGCCCAAAGAAGTTGGACCCAAGGAGGAACACACCAAGGCATATCATAATTACATTAGCCAAGATTAAAATTAAGGAGAGAATCCTAGAAGCAGAAAGAGAAAAGGAGAGAGTTACCTACAAAGGAGTTCCCATAAGACTGTCAACTGATTTCTCAAAAGAGACCTTACAGGCAAAGAAGGGGCTGGAAAGAAGTATTCCAAGTTATGAAAGGCAAGGACCTACATCCCAGATTGCTCTGTCCAGCAAAACTTTCATTTAGAATGGAAGAGTAGATAAAGTGTTCCACAGATAAGGTCAAGTTAAAGGAGTTCATCATCACCAAGCCCTTATTATATGAAATGTTAAAGGGATTTATCTAAGAAAAAGAGAATAAAAATATGAACAGTAAAATAACAGCAAACTCACAATTATTAACAACCACACTTAAAACAAAAGCAAACTAAGCAAACAACTAGACAGGAACAGAACTACAGAAATGGAGATCACATTGGAGGGATAGCGACAGGGTAGTGGAAGAGGGAGAGAGGGGGAAAAGGTACAGAAAATAAGTAGCATAGGTGGTTGGTAGAAAATAGACAGGGGGAGGTTAAGAATAGTATAGGAAATGTAGAAACCAAAGAACTTGTATGTATGACCCATGGACATGAACTAAAGGTGGGGAATGTAGATGGAAGGTGGTGTGCAGGGCAGAGGGGAGTGAAGGGAGGGAAATGGGACAACTGTAATAGCATAATTAATAAGATATATTTTTTAAAAAACAGGAAGGTACAGAGATTTCCAAAACACTCCCCACCCCCACACTTGCCCAGCCTCTCCCATTATCAACATCTTTTACCATAGTGGTACATGTTATAAAAGATAAACCAACACTGACACACCTGATCACCAAGTTCAGAGCTTAAATCAAGATTCACTTTTGTTGGGAGCGGGTGTGGGGCAAAAAAAAAAAAAAAAAAAAAAGATTCACTTTTGGTGTTGCATATTCTATGGGTCTAGAAAAAAATTTAATAACATTTACCCATCATTACAGTATCAGACAATGTTTTGACTACCCTAAAACTCCCCTGTGCCTCACCTATTTATCCTTCTCCCCAACCACCCCTAGCAACTATTGACCTTATTTATTTATGTATGTATTGATATTCCTCACCCAAAAATGTGCTTATTGATTTTATATTTTATTTCATATTTATTATATATTTTCCATTACCATTTTGTGCCTTTATACCCCTTCACCCCCAGCAATCACCACACTGTTGTCCATGTCAATGAGTCCTTTTTCCTTTTTTGTTCCATTCCTCCATACCCTAACCTACCCCCTTCACTAGCTGTTGTCTTCTCTCCATCTATGAGTCTGTCTCTGTTTTGCTTGTTAGTTCAGTTTGTTCATTACATTCCACATATGAGTGAAATAATATGGTATTTGTCTTTCTCTGACTGGTTTATTTGGCTTAGCATAATATTCTCCATGTCCATGCATACTGTCGCAAAAGGTAAAATTTTCTTCTTTTTTACTGCCAAGTAGTATTACATTGTGTAAATATCCCCATAGTTTTTTTTAAGGTTTTATTTATTTATTTTTAGAGAGAGGGGAACGGAGGGAGAAACAGAGGGAGAGAAACATCAACGTGTAGTTGACTCACGTACCCCCCACTCGGCACCTGGTCCAGCAACCCAGGCTGGCAATCAAACTGGTGACACTTTGGTTCGCAGTCTGTGCTCAATCCACTGAGATATACCAGTCAGGGTTATCCCCATAGTTTTCTCATCTACTCATCTATTGATGATGGACACTTGGGCTGCTTCCATACCTTGACAATTGTAAATAATGATGCAATGAACATAGGGGTACTTTTGTTCTTTCCAATTAGTGTTTTGGGTCCCTAAATATGTAAAGTAACTTTTTTTAAGATTTTTATTTATTTATTTTTAGAGAGGAGAAGGGAAGAAGAAAAGGAGAGAAACATCAATGTATGACCGCCTCATGAGAGTCCCCCACTGGGGACCCAGGCCACAACACAAGCATGTGCACTGACTGGGAATCGAAAGGTAATTCCTTGATTCATAGTCTGGCACTCAATCCACTGAGCCACATCATCCGGGGCTGTAAAGTAAATCTTGATGGACAAAAAGAGAGAGATCAAGGGAAATACAGTCATAGTGGGGGATTTTAACAGCTCATTAACTTCAATGGGTAGATCTTCCAACAGCAAATCAACAATGAGACAGTGGCCTTAAACAAACTAGATCACATGGATTTAATCGCTATCTTCAAAGCATTTCAACTCAAAGTAGCAGAACATATGTTTATTGATTTTATTTATTAACTTATTTATTTTCCCCTTTATCCCTCTCCTCCCTGCACACCACCACCCTCCAGCATTCCCCCCCAACTTAGTTCATGTCCATGGATTGTATATATAAGTTCTTTGGCTTCTACATTTCCCACACTATTCTTAACCTCCCCCTGTCTATTTTGTGCCTACTTATTGTGCTTCTGATTCCCATACCTTTGCCTCCCCATTCTCCACCTCCCCTTCCCCACTGATAATCCTCCATGTTATCTCCATTTCTGTGGTTCTGTTCCTGTTCTAGTTGTTTGCTTAGTTTTGTTTTTTAGGTTCAGTTGTTGATGGTTATGAGTTTCTTATTTTACTGTTCATATTTTTGATCATCTTCTCTTTCTTAGATAAGTCCCTTTCACATTTCATATAATAAGGACTTGGCGAAGATGAACTCCTTTAACTTGACCTTATCTGGGAAGCACTGTATTTGCCCTTCTATTCTAAATGATAGCTTTGTTGGATAGAGTAATCTTGGACGTAGGCCCTTGCCTATCATGACTTGGAATACTTCTCCAGCCCCCTCTTGCCTGTAAGGTTTCTTTTGAGAAATCAGCTGATAGCCTAAGGGAACTTCTTTGTAGGTAACTATCCTTTTCTCTTGCTACTTTTAAGATTCTCTCCTTATCTTTAATTTTCCCTCTTTAATCAACACTTCCCTCACGTGGATTGTGGCCTTTCAGATGCTGATTTGCAGGTGGGTGAGTTTGTGTATGTTTTAGGACCCTGTGGGTCTGTCCCACAGATTCTCCTGTGAGACTGAGAATTTCTCCCACTGCCACAACTCTGGCAGATTTTTACATCCAGAGGTTTTGAGTCTTTAGTTTCACACGCTGAAACCCTGGGTTCTGCAGTCTGTCTCACTTCCCAGATGTTCTTCCCAGCTTATCGGCCCACAAATGTGAGACTGACAGGTCCACCAGCCAACTCTTTGACTGTGCACCCACTCTGCTCTGGTTGCTTGTCTCCACCCCTCCTACCAGTCTGGATGAATGTTTCTTTAACTCCTTGGTTGACAGACTTCCGTGAGGTTTGAATTTCTGGCAGTTCTGGTTGCTTTTTGTTTTTAAATTTGTTGTTGTTCTTCTTTTGGTTGTGCGAGGAGATGGAACATTTTCTTTCTTTTTTTCTTTATTTAAATGAATGTTCAAGTACAGTTTTCTCCCCCTTACTCCCAATCAAGCCCTCGAGATGGAACATTTTCTACCTGTGCCTCCAACTTGGGTGGAACTCCTGGGCTGCTTCCTCCAAATCTTTGGCATATCAATATATGAGCAGATCCACTGTTTATTGATTTTAGAGAGAGGAAGGGGGAGAGAGGGAGAAAGATTGAAAGGAACATCCATCAGTTGACTCTTATGTGCCCCCCAACTGGGGATCTAATGTGCAACCTAGGTATGTGCTCTGACCAAGAATTTCCTTTTTTGCTCCATTCCTCCATACCCTAACCTACCCCCTTCACTAGCTGTTATCTTCTGTCCAAAGCCTTTTGGTATATGGGTCAATGCTCCAACTGAGTCACCTATCCAGGGCAATTACTCACCTTTTTATTTTCTTCACAGATTTTTTCCAGAATGTCATATAGATGGAATTGTATGGTATGTAGCCTCTTCAGACTGAATTCTTTCTCTTAGTAACATGCATTTAAATTCCCTTGAATTCTTTTCATGGCTCAGTGGCTCATTTTTTAAAAATTTATTGATGTGAGAGAGAGAATCAGTAATTTCTTGTTTCACTTATTTATGCATTTATTTGTTGCTTCTCATGTGTGCCCTGAGTGGGGATCAAACCTGCAAATTTGGTGTAGTGGGATGATGCTCTAACCAACTGAGCTACCCAACCAGGCTTCATTTCTGGTTAATTCTGACTAGTATTTCATTGTCTGAATGTACCACAGTTTATCTATCCATTCACCTACTGGAGGACATCTTGGTTGTTTCCAACTTTGCCTGTATGCAGATTTTCGTGTGGACCTAGGTTTTCAATTCCTTACAGTTGAAACCCATAAGATGTACTTCATGGTAAGTATTTAGTGTTTAAAAAAACTGCCAAACTATCTTCCAAAGTGTTTGCCCCATTTTAGCATTCCAACCTGTAATGAAAGAGAGTTACTGTTGCTCCACATCCCTGCTAGCATTTGGTGTTGTCACTGTTCTGGATTATGGCCTTTATCATAGGTGTGTAGTCATAGCAAAGTGGGACCACACATATGCAGAATTCAGTTGTAAGGAATCAGTTCCTCTGGGACAGCGTTTCTCAAAATGTGACCTAGTAATAGCATCAGAATTCCCTAAAGTATGTGAAAAGTACATATTCCAGGACCACACACTGAAAATCTGTAGTTTATTAAAGAACCTCCCTGGGTCTTCTAAGGTGGAAAAGTACTTCTCCAAACCTCTGAAAACAGCAATTATCTTTCTGAGAAAGTCACAGGAAATATTTCTAATAACAACAAATTAAGGATCAAAACCCACAAGGAACTGATATTTGAATGTTCTGAGATTATAAAGTCTAAAATAAAGTCATTACTTTTTTTTTATTTTAGTATTTTGGCCTTTAAGGAAGAATACTGCCCTGGGTGGTGTGGCTCAATGGACTGAGCACCAGCCTGTGAACTGAAAAGTCTCTGGTTTGATTCCCAGTCAGGGCATATGCCTGGGTTGTGGGCCAGGTCCCCAGTTGGGGGCGTGAGACAATCGATTGATGTATCTCTCCCACATCAATGTTTCTTTCTCTCTCCTTTTCTTTCTCTCTAAAAAATTTTTTTTAAAGGAAGGAACACTAAAGATTTAAATTTGCTTATTACATAGTAAAGAAAGTATCTGTCCTGGAAAGAAATAGCTCTTTTCATCAAAACATGTAAGAAAAGAGCCCAAGATACAAGTTCATTTCTCGTTCTAGTATTTCTTTCCTAAGTGAAAACAATTTCTTCACAGACATGTTCTAAGAAATTGTGGAATGAAGGTGGGAATAATGAACACCTGTAGATGCTGGGTTTTTTTTTAGAAAGATATTTATATTTTCCAATTTTAAAACATTCTATATTTTTAATTACAGTTGACATATATTATTATATTTGATTCGGGAAACCTACCTGTCAGCTATGGAAGAAATCCTTCATCAACACGTGTCTCATCAATGCTGAGATAGAAGGTAAGGTTGCCCTTTGGACATGTAATAACTCTACACGACCATCCCCAGATGACACCTTGGACAAAGAATCCAGTGAGTCAGGGATCAATGATCACCCCTGCCATCCAAAGGGAATCCATTCCTTTCCCTTTCTTTGGTCCTCTGGTAATTGGTAAGGCCACTCTCAGGGCATGGGGTAAACACACCCATTGGTCAAATGGGCTCTCTCTCCCTCTTAGATATGCTTTCTCTCTACTGCCAGTGTGGCTCTCTCAAATGGGTTTTCTATTGAGTCCTCTGAGTGGGTTAAATCCATTCCCAGACCATCTGGCTGGTGCTCTCATCATTGGTAAGGTCATCCTCAGGCACAGGGTAAACTCATCCACTTCTTTGTATTTTGCCGCTGGTATGGATTAACTCGAGGTCCTCTTTCTGGAACATTTATCCTGTTATCTTCTGTCCACAGGTATCTGACCTTCCAGGCGTCCAAAGCAGCTCTGCCCAGACTGTTCCCTGCTGCTAGATTCCTTGAAGCCAAGACTTTCTTTACTTCCACCACTCATTTACAGTCCTTGAAACTTTTATCAAGAGTCTCAACAGATCTTTCTGCTTGGTATTTAGGACCTTCCATCTTCCTTTCCCAGTATTCTTAAAAGTTGTCAAAAGCAAATGAGAAAATTCTTGTGTTTTCTTTACAAAAATTAGTAATTCAAATTACCTGTATGGTCTTCATGTGTTCATGTGTGTGATCTTTATGTGATATGTATTCATCCTTGTATTACATGTGGTTCACTTTCTGCCTCCTGATGGCATAACTAGTAATATTCTTTTTTTTAAGATTTTATTTATTTATTTATTTATTTATTTATTTATTATTTTTAGAGAGGGAAGGGAGGGAGAAAGAGAGAGAGAAACATCAATGTGTGGTTGGTGGGAGCCATGGCCTGCAACCCAGGCATGTGCCCTGACTGGGAATCGAACCTGCGATGCTTTAGTTCACAGCCCACACTCAATCCACTGAGCTACGCCAGCCAGGGCACATAACTAGTAATATTCTATTGGCCTAAAGAAATTAAATACTTATATAAATTAAGCAGGATCTTATGATCTGGACAAAATATTTGATATTAAAAGCAGTTTTAAATCTGGTTAATGTCTTTTAGGGTTATAACCAAAAAAGTGTTGTTTTATGAAAACTTTGTTATAGGCCCTGGCTGGCGTAGCTCAGTGGATTCAGTGCGGGCTGTGAACCAAAGCATCACAGGTTCGATTCCCAGTCAGGGCACATGCCTAGGTTGCAGCCCACGGCCCCCAGCTGCACATTGATGTTTCTCTCTCTCTCTCTTTCTCCCTCCCTTCCCTCTCTAAAAATAAATAAATAACATCTAAAAAACAAAGCATGAATAAATGCTACATTAAAAAAAAACTTTATTATAAAGTTTTGGTTAAGTATATTTGATAACCTTCCCAAAGTGTAAATTTTAAAAACTGAAAAAATGACTTTGAGTTATCCCAATAGGTCACCAGAATACCTCAAAGATTTGTTCACTCTCCTTACAAAAATAGAAGTTTTTTTTTTAACTAATTAGGCCTATTCAATATGTTAAAAAGTTACATGGGAAGTTTTGCCAAACAAAATAACGATAACTATATTCTACTAATATACACGTATTTTATCAAAATAGACATTCTAAAAATTTCAACCTGTCCTAGGAAGAAATGTGCAAAGATTTAGAGTCAAGTTCAAGCATGAAGCTTTCATGGGTAGCAGGTGTCCTGTCAGTGACACTGGACAAGCCAAGAGTGATGGTTCCCTGTGGGAACATCAAGCAGTGGTACTCTGGGTATTTGTAACCCTCACATTGGGAATGTATGAATTGTTTCCAACACTCAGTACACACTTCCAGTAAGTCCTGTACAGCATTTTAAAACCTTGCATACTGTTTGGTCTTGATATACATTGGGATTGTGTGTTAAATCTAAAAATATGGGCTTTATATTATTTTTATGTGATTTCATAGTAATTATTACATAACAAGAAATTGTTATCTTGGAATGTTGTATCTTACAGAAAAGCAAAATTCTTTATCATTACATTATAGTGAAATCTATAACCTCGCCATTTGAAATTTGGTCATTTATAAACAGTCACTGTTTTACTCTAATGCATTTGCAAGTGTATCTTTGGATAGGTTCATGAAAAAGACTCTGACTTACTCTAAATTACAGTTATCTAAGTATGTCATATCCTTGAAGTAAATGAAGTTTTATAGTACCCGAAGGTATAACTGGTTCATGGAAATACTGGTAAATAATTGAAACACAAACAAAACTGGCTATATGGGGTTAAATGAACTAAAGATAATTGTTATTCTTTAGACTTTGTTAAAAATATTGCTAATTTTAAATCTTTTTATTTTCCAGATATAAAGAAACTTGTTTTATTCCCCAGAGCAATTTAATTTATATACTCATAAACAATATTGAAACATTTATATTTTTCTCCCTACCTAACTCCTGCAGGATTTGGAAATTGTTAATGAGTATTATTTTCATGGCAATATATTTATTTGTTTGCATAAGCCCAACAAGAATCTCTTCTCTTTATATTAGCACCAGTTTCCAAATGTGGTTTTATTAACCAAGTCTTTGGAGTGTCATAAAAGGAAGAATCATGCCTGGACTCTGAATGTCACCAGAAAGTCTTAAGGAATTAAGATTGATTTCTTTTTGTTTTTTTATTTTATTTTAATCATTGTTCAAGTACAGTTTTCTGTCCTTAACTCCCATTCCAGCCCACCACCCATCCCTCCCCACCTCCCTCCCATTTCCACCCCCTCTAGTTTTTGTCCATGTGTCCTTTATATTTGTTCCTGTAAACCCTTCCCATTCTCCCCTGAAATTCCCTCCCCTCTCCCCTCTGGTCACTGTCAGCCTGTCCTCTATTTCACTGTCTTTGACTATATTTTGCTTGTTTCTTTGTTTTGTTGTTTAGATTCCTGTTAAAGGTGAGATCATATGATATTTGTCTTTCACTGCCTGGCTTATTTCGCTTAGCATAATGCTTTCCAGCTCCATCCATGCTGTTGCAAAGGGTAGGACGTCCTTCTTTCTTCTGCTGCATAGAATTCCATTGTGTAAATGTACCATAGTTTTTTGATCCATTCATTTATGGATGGGCACTTAGGTTGCTACCAACTCTTGGCTACTGTAGGTTGTGCTGCTATGAACAATGGGGTGCACAGGTTCTTTTGGATTGGTGTTTCAGGATTCTTAGGATATAGTCCCAGCAGTGGAATTGCTGGGTCAAAAGGCAGATCCATTTTTAGTTTTCTGAGGAAGTTCTACACTGTTTTCCATAGTAGTTGTACCAGTTTGCATTCCCACCAATAGTGCACCAGGGTCCCCTTTTCTCCACAACCTCTCCAACACTTATTGTTTGTTGCTTTGTTTATGATGGCCATTCTGACTGGTGTTAAGTGGTATCTCATTGTGGTTTTTGAATCCAGTAAGAGATCCTTGGAGAAATGGCCTGGTACCTTGCTTGGTCATGTGGTTCATGGCCGTCTCTTTCCAGGTAGGGAATGAAGATTGTTTTCCTGAAAATGGCAAGGGAGGAATCTGAAGGCATTTTGGGAACCTTAAGAACTTGAGGAATCCATCTGAAACTATAAGTATTGCAGACAAATCCCGATGGCAACTGTATGGCTTGGCTTCTGTGCCCTGAAGGGCTGACTAAAGCTCAATCTGAAGGTTCCTTCTGAAATTCCAGCAAAGCAGATTTGAAAGAGTCTATGTAACCAATGACCATTCTTATTGTGTTCATGCAAATAATCAGGCCAAATTGAAACTTGACTTAATGCAGTCTCTTAGATAAAATGAGGGTGATTTTAGGGTGAGAAATTGTATTTCAATGAAAATCACAATTTATATGGGATGTTCAATTGTCACCCACAAACTGAATTAAATTGCAATATTTCTAGTTTTCTATCAAGCTAATGTTTCTCTTTTTTTTTTTTTTTTTTTTTTTTTTTTTTTTTTTTTTTTTTTTTTTTTTTTTTTTGTCCTTTGACTTGGAATTATTGAGAGATACTGATGCAGTGTCAGCCACAGAGAATTTACGTACTACTCTGCCTCTCCCTTTTTGGGATTTTAAGACTGGTATCTGCTCCTAGTTTTCCTGGCTAACTCCCTTAATAGGACCTATAGCAGCCTTTTTTAATTCTTGCTTTTGACCATGTCTCCTCAAATACCTCATATCCTTCATTCAGTGGAGCATCCAGGCCCTGAGAGATTCCCTCCACAGCCTCCAGCCACAGCTCACACTTTTTGTGCTAAGTCCACCCTCTTCCCCTTACCTGGACCTGCAGGCAGGGACAGCCCTATAACCCTAATCTTCCTGAAGCAGATACAGGAAAAGAGAACTTCATCCCTACTCCCCAGAACCAGAACCTGGCCAGTTCATTAAGAATAAAATACTTTTAAAATGAGAAGGGGAAATGAAAGGATAAAGCTGGCGCCATTTTCTGTCTGGCACATTTGCCAAGCAGGCCTATGACTGGCGTTTTACTCTTCTGAGCTTATGTTCCAGGACTGGACATTCCTGGCAAGCAAGAACAGAATGTGACTAACCAAATCCCCTACTCCCACAGCTGCAAGAAAAAGAAAATACAGTAAAAACTCCAAGTCCGTACATGTCACTGGTGGTGCCTCTTTCCATAGTATGCTCCTTTCCTCTTGGAATGTGAATAAAACCTTACTCTTTACCTTTTCTTTTGTGAATTCTTTCACAGCCCACATCACTGACCACAATACATCTGACACCATAGTTACTAGAATGTTATTGACTATATTCGCTATGCTGTACTTTTTTACAATCCCATGACTATTGTTACTTTTTACTTCTTAATCCCATCACCTTTTTCACCCATCCCCTAAACCCACTCCCACATGGCAACCATCAAAATGTTCTTTACCTATTCTACCTAGTCTATTCTGCTTGTTTACTTTGCACAGTTGCTTTTATTTTTAAGGTTTTAGGTATTTATTTTTAGAGAGGGGAGGGGAGGAAGAGAGGAAGAGAAACATTGGTTGATGTCTGACATTCCCCCAACTGGGTAGTTGCCATGCAACCCAGGTATGTGCCCTGAATGGGAGCTGAACCAGCAACCTTGTGGTTCCTAGGCCAGCACTCAATCCACTGAGCCACACCAGCAGGGGCTGCACTGTTGCTTCTTAACTTGTCTGTTCCCATGTTCTTGGCTCTCCAAACATGGGCTACATTTCACAGGCTCTTATAGGTTCTTTTAACCTAAAAATAAAAAAGCATTTCAAAGGGAATAATAAGACACATTATTATTATTTTTTTTTTTTAGAGAAAGAGGAAGAGAGTGAGAGAAATATTCTGAGAGAGAAACATCAATTGGCTGCCTCCTACATATCCCCAGCCAGGGACCTGGCCCACAACCCAGGCATATGCCCTGACCAGCAATCACAGTGATCCTTCAGTTTGCAGGCCGATGCTCAATCCATTGAGCCACATCAGCCAGGGCAACTTACATTTACTTGAAGATCAAAGAATAGCTTATTCAGGACACACTGATTCAGGCGGAAGCCCAAATAGTGTTCCAATTAGGAGACAAAGAGGAGGAGGGGAGGGGGAACAATTACACCAATAGAAGGAAGGCATTTCTACTGGAACAGGGAAGCTGTTCATAGCAATGTTAGTTCTAAACTAACATTTCATAGCAATGTTAGTTCTAAACTATGTTTTTAAGTTTCAGTCTTGTAGCCATCTTCCAGAAGTCATAAGAGGTGTCTGTTATCTTTGTGAATATTTTTTTTTAACATAATATTGCTTCAGGCTCAGTTCAAAGGTTATTTTGCCAACCGTTTTAACATTCCAAGGTTTGAAACATAAGACATGCAAGGCAGTTCCTCTGGCATGTCAACTCAGGGTCCATTCTAATGTTGCTCTATTATTCATCTATCTATCATCTTTCTTTCTCTAGACTGGTTGATGCTGCTGGGTCCTTATACTCTGCAGTATCTGCTGATCACCCATTCCAAGGCACTTAACCATCCTTTTTCTTTTTTTAAAGATTTTACTTACTTATTTATAGAAAGAAGGGAGGGAGAAAGAGAGGGAGAAAAATATCAATGTGTGGTTGCCACTCATGCGTTCCTAACTGGGAACCTGGCCCACAACCCAGGCAACTGCCCTGACTGGGAAGTGAACCAGGGACCTTTTCCTTCTCAGGCCAGCAATCAGTTCACTGAGCTACACCAGCCAGGGTGACCATCCTTTATTAACGGATGATTTAGTGTTTGTCCTTAAACTTCGTAAAATGTCGTTGGCTAATTCTTTTTACAGTAACGATAACCACAAGCTTTTGAAAATCATCTCTAGTCCTCAATATTATGCTCTCTCCTCAAACGAACTCCTTATTTTCTCATATACAAGTGTATCTGGCTCAGATTTTCCTTTCAGTCCAGTTAAAATGTCAAATTCCTAATTTCATCCTGGTATGTTCACACTATAATTCAGCACTATAGAGGACTATTCCATTTCTAAAATTTTGTATTTCATGTTCCGTCTACAACTTTCCCTATTACCTGCCATTGATGTCTGTAGCTCCCTATCTTTATCTTAAGTTGGAGTTTTAAACTAGAAGCAGCAGGAATCTTCAAAGCTTTGAAATAGGTGAATGATAGGACCTAAATAGGTATAGCACTGCTCTACCAAATTTCTTGAGCTCTTCAACCTCTTACTCACTTTTATATCTATGTAGCAAATTGTATACATAAAGTAGCTATTAGCAACTCTCACTAGCTTATAGCACTGAGCAAGGGTGGGTCAGGGGATCACAGGAAGAAAATGGCTCA
This sequence comes from Tonatia bakeri, assembly GCA_004024845.1. NCBI lineage: Eukaryota > Metazoa > Chordata > Mammalia > Chiroptera > Phyllostomidae > Tonatia > Tonatia bakeri. The sequence goes on along the minus strand of PVIA01009838.1, from coordinate 23,585 downwards.
CTGTAAGAATTTTTTTTCCCCACTAAGATTTTTAAGATGGCAATTTTGAAATTGAGGTATATGAAAAAAAATTTACTTGTACTTTGTGAGAAAAGCAATAAATTGTCATTTCTTGAGAACTGTTATTCTGAATTGTCCTTCCTAATTTTGAGTATAAGTTAGTGGTAGGAGATAGTTTTCTAATGCCTTTTCTGAATGAAACTAAAAGAATGGGAAACAAACTCTGGGTATATTTCACATCACAGGAAAGAGAACTTGTACTTTGCATTCCGTGTTGTCCCTTCCTTCTTTATAACAAACACATTCTAATTTTACAATAAAAAAAAGTTATTCCTCTGCCTAGAGATAATTTTATCTCCTGAATTTACAGTTAATTTTCCCCTCAATATTTCATTATGAAAATTATATACAGCAGTAAGTTGAAATTTTGTGAACACAGATAAACCCAGTATCTACATCTTTTGAAAAAAAAATTTAAATTATTTATTTATTTATTCTTGGAGAGAGAAGGGAGGGAGGAGAGAGGAAAACACCAATGTGTGGTTGCCTCTCCAGTACCCACAATTGGGCACCTGGCCCACAATCCAGGCATGTGGCCTGACTGGGAATCAAACTGAATCCCTTGGTTTGCAGCCTGGCACTCAGTTCACTGAGCCACACCAGCCAGGACTGTCTTTTGAATTTTTTACATTCAACTTATTACAACATGAAGGGTTTATGGTGCCTGACAGGTGTGCAGTAAGAACAAAAGGATTTTAAGGTGAGGATCTAATTTTGTTTTCTCAATGAGTAAATTTGATGACCTTACTAAATTATTTAAGTGGCCCCTGGCTGATTTCATTACTTTGTTCAGCCAGTCAACAGTTTATCTAATATAATCACAGAACAAATCCGCCATTGAATTAACTCTAAGCTTTAATGAACTAACAAGTATATTAACCATTTGCAAAGGAACTTCAGAACAACTTGTTATATTTTCTAGGATATCATCATGGGCCTCTGAGAGCAAAGTGGATTTTTGGAAGCATCCCAAAGGCTCATTCAGATCCAACTCTGAAAGACTCATATGATCACTGCAAAAAAAAGAAAGTTATAAATTAATTATTTCCCTGGGTGGTCCAGCACAGGCCTCACTGACATTCAACAAGTACTCTAAGTGTCAGCCCCTTCAACAATACATCTTGTTCTGCTCATATGCCATTTTGTTTGCTGGGAAAAGCCTTGATACAGGTTCAAGTACGTATAAGAACTTAATATATGATAAAATTGGTATCAGAAACCAGAAACAAAGGGAGATATACTACATATACAGTCATGGGAACACTGACTGAACACCTGAGAAAAGAGATTCTTAATTTTCAACAGTACTTCTCCGATTTCAAGCATAAAGTCTCCTTTGGAAAAAAAAAATGCCACAATACCTAAAGGTTAACTTAATATATTTTTATTTTCATATTTTTTGTATTTGTACCAACATAAAAATAGGTATACACTTTATGTTTATAGTTCTCACATAACAATAAAAGCTAAAACATTTACCAATTAAACCAGAGCCAATAAAATGCAAATTAACCACCTTAAAATTTTATTTAACAAATGATGATGCTATTTTGCTCAAATAAAAGAAATAAATCACAAGTATTCGGTTTAATAGTAAAAAGCTGCAGTTTCATATCCCATTCTATTTTTAAATGGCTTCTGGATGTTTTTAATTAAATATCTATCTTTATTTTTATATTTATTGGGTAAGAGGGAGAGAAACATCAATGAGAAAGAAATATCAATCAGTTGCCTCTTGGACACACCCAGACACATGTCCTGACCAAGAATCAAACTGAGGAGGACCCTTTGCTTTACAGGATGACAAACAACCAACTGAGCCACACAGGTCAGGGCTGAATGCTTTTATTTTAATAATGATGATGAAAAGTATTCACAAAAGTATTGTTCACAAAAGTATTTTGTTCAATCTGGTATTGAAAAATTTAAATCTTTTTCTCCCTCTTTCAAGGGAATCAGAACAGAAAATTAACCAAACCTGTGAAATGCCATTTTAAAAAGGTATGAATTAACTGCCTGAAAAAATTAGGAACTCCTTCACTGAAACCTGCATTAATCACTATTAAATCCAACTAGCTTTAGAATTTGGAAAGAAACATTCTTTACTGTTTATTTGCTATTATGCTTATTGCTAATGAACACTTGAGTTACTCTGTGTAGGAGAGAGCTTCCCAACACAATGGGACTGACTGTTAGGTACAGACATCCTGAGTTGAACGTAAGATCCTGTCAGGTATATCATGTGTACAGCAACAGTACACTCTCACTGTTCTCATTCTCATGTACTCTGTGATCTGTGGCTTCAACAGTTTTTTTTTTCAAATCAGATTTTAATTTTGAATACTTAACACTGTTGTTGATGTGCATTTCACCTTCTTCATGTTTGCTGAGAATATGTGATAAATGCTGCCAATCTCTGCACCCATTCTCATTCTTCAGTTGATTTTTTCCTTCTCCAAAGAGTTTGCAATATAGACAAAACACAGAATCTTTTGAGGTTGAATAAAGTAACCAGGATCTAGTAGTTTTTTCACCATTTGGAAGAATTCGTGTATAATAAGTTTCTGAAAACTTCCTTCCTGTATTGTCTTTTGGAAAGTTAAAATTTCTTACTTGAGGTGGATCATTTTCAACAAGAATATTCCGTTGTTTAATATTCAAAACTCGGGGCCATGCGCCTGGATCTGCAGAAAGCACAACTGGTCGAGTGGAATCTTCTGATTTTTTCTCTTTCAGTTGCTCTTGAAATGTATCAGCTATAGTGGACACAGAAGCAGGTAAATTCACATCCTGTCTGGTTAGTGATGCATCTGTGTTACACTCTGCTGATACCTGTGACTCTGAAGTCTTTTCTTTTTTTTCTGGTATTCCCTTTACTTTTTCTAAAAGTATATTAAATGACCCATGTAATTTTCTTTCATTTTCTTCTCTAACAGCATTCCTTTTTCTGTTTTCTGATATGGACAATTTTTCTGATTTTGTTTCTAGCATCTAGAAAGAAAGAAATTATAATTTTATCTTAAAAATGTTAACACTAAAAAAAATTAGTATGTGTAAAAATGGCCAGTAAGCAATGAAAGTATGTTCATCATTAGTCATGATGAACAAATCAAAACCAACATATTCTAGTTCATATCCTCTAGGATAGCTATAATATTAAGACAGCTATTGGCAAAGATATGGAAAAATAGGAATCTTCCTAAGGTGATGGTGCAAATTTAAAATAGTGTAGCTTCTCAGAAAAGTTATGAAATTCCTCAAAAGTTAGAGTTACCATATGACCCAGCAATGACAAATAAAAACATACGTCCACACACAGACATGTATAAAATGTTTCAGCAGTATTATTCACAATAGCCAACAAGTAGGAACAAGTAAAAAATCCATTATGGTGGATAAATTAAAATGTGGTATTATCCATACTATGGAATATTATTTGAGAATAAAAAGTGAAGCAAAGATGTATCTATAACATAGATGGGCAATGTCAACAGGATGATATATGAAAGCCAGTCACAAAGTACCACATATTATATGATTCTATTTAATAAAAAGATTACATTATTTATTTTGGAGTCGATAAAATAAAAATACAAAATAAAGACAAAAGAGAATAAAGATTTATACAATGTGACTGGCATCCTGGTAGCTGTATACAACACAACTTGAACAACGTATACAATGGAGCTTAAGAAATAAAGAGCTGGCATACTCTCCCTCCAGGAACACACCTGTGCCTTTCCTTTCTCCCTCTTCTCCCACAGGCATGCATCTCCTGAACTATAAGGGATCCCATCTGAAACTGTAAGAGAAACAATGGGCAGCTGCAACTCAACCAGGGCTAATCCCCTGTACCTGTCTCCAAGATTCTCTTTCCTCTGACTTTCTATTAGCTCAGAAATGAGCTAACAGCAGCCCCACCCAGGATCTCTCCTGTTGCTTCTTTTGTCTAAGTCCTTCCTTGTTTCAGTGTTCCCAGCTTTCATAAACATACTCTCAAAATAAAACCACCACCTAAAGAGCATTATCTTGATTTAATTTTGAAAGAAATATGGAGTAGCAGGGAAATATAAAAAAAGGAAAGTGACATGACCAAATCTATACTTTATATATAGATCACTCTGATTGTAACATGGATATCCAACTGTAAGAAAGACCACTGGACAGGGACAGTCAGGAAGCTGGGGTAATGCTGGCAAGAGGATGGAGGCTATGTCTGGGATGATAGTAGAGATAGGATAGATACCAGAGATATTTACAAAGTAGAACATGGATTAGTTGGTAGCTAAGTGACTTTGGAGGATGAATGGGAGGGAGATGCAGAGAATGATCCTAATACTTGAAAATCAGATGACTCCATGGCATGATCTCAAAGAACTTCTGACCAAAGAGGATCATGGATGAGGAATATTTCTTATAGTGATCCCATCACCTCCACCCCAGCTCAGGCACGTGACTGGATGATGGAATCATTTACTAACAAGGGAAACAAATAAGAAAAGTAGGTTTGGAGTTTCACCTTTAGATAAAGTTTGAGGCATGTGTGAAACATTCAAATGAAGATTATAGATGGCCTGAAAATTTAGAAATGTGATCTTCAGATATTTTCGAAGTCATCAACATATATATTAACTGAAACTGTGGGGGTAGAGAAGACTATACTAGAAGAGCACACAGAAGAAGAAACAGAAAACTGTTGGGAACCACTCTGCCTAGTTTCAAAAGCTGTAACCCTCCTGGGCTAAGGCTGAGCAAAAATGTCTTTAGGGCATAAACCAGTAAGGAGACAAAACTTATCCTCTCCGCAGCAGCACAGCCTCTGACCTCTTTACTTCACCTTGCTTGGCCCCTGGAGGATGGCTGGATTGTCAATGATGGGAAAAATTGCTCAAGGAAGTAACAACCTAAGACAGACAGTTGTGTAGGGGACATCAGGGAAGGATTTAGGGGATTATGGAAAAGGGACAAAAGACCCTCACCCGTCGGCTTCCTTATAGCCTGAGTCTTCATTCTATTTTAAGAGTCTGCTAATCTCTTGGCTGCCTTACTTCCCCCACCTGACTTAAGCCTAAAACAATGCAGGAGGCGGGTACAGCCCTGTGCTGGAACAGGCAGTTTGAAGGCAGGATAGATCAGGCCTAAGAAAGAATGCATAAAATCCTGTGAAACCTGTTTTGCTAAGAATGCCCTCAATTTAAATGTTAAGGGTCCAAGCACAAAATGAGTTTGTTTCCCAAAGTTTCATGGCCCTTTGGCTTCACTCTATCTATCTGGCCCTGACTCAGAATAAACCCTTATAGTTCTTTGAATGTTATCTATTCCTTGATCATTACTGCTTGACAATGACTGATGAGCTTTACATATAAGACCTGTATTCCTATGCAAACTAAACCCAATAAAAGCCCACTAAGAAAGAGGCTGAAGGCCCCTCTCCTTTGAGGGATTGGGTACCTTTCCTCTCTAAACAGATCATGTCTCGGTGGATTTATTCTCATCCGCGGTGGCCGGGAGGGCTCTGTAGGATGGAGCTCCCTCACAGAAAACCAGGGACTGAAGTGTTATTTCTACACAACCCAAGCCAAGGCCTGGTCTTACCTCTTTCCTACTGTGGCAGAAAAACCCCATGTTAAGCTTCCGTACTTTGTAACTTCCGGGAATTCCTTCTGCCCTTTGCTCTTTGTCTCCCATACAAGGTAGTTAGACCCCTGACTCCCGCTCTTAGCTTCTATAACTTTGCTTTGCTCTTTGTCTCCCATATATGGTAGTTAGATAAGACCCCTGACTTCCCTGCCTTGTCAGGTAGGCAGGAGGCTCGGGGTTATTTAAGCCCTGGAAAGTTAGAGATTGGGGCTCAGAATTTGGGGTCTCTCTCTCTCCCCCCCTCTGAGGCCGCACGTAATAAAGGATCATGCTCCGTCATCTCCCTGTGTGTGAGTTATTTTTCCGCAACACTACCTGAGTTTCTCATGTTATATAATTCTCAGTGGGTGGGCCACCTTCCAGCTATACGATCTTGGGCAAACCAGTTACTTAATTGCCTATGCTTCAGTTTCCTCTCACTAAAATGAGGATATTAACTGCACTTAACTAGGGAAAACTTAAGATGACTAAATGTGAAAATACATGAAAAGCTGTTTCTGGCACCACAGTAAACTCACGTTAGCTGTCCTTACTGGCATATACTCATACAAGGACATTTGTAATTAGGTGACAATTACTTAATAAGGTCTAATAGCGAAAAACTGAAGAAATACAAAGTTTGTTGATTTAGCTACTCCTTGGTGCAGGCTTGTGAATATTCTGCTGTATACTCTAGGCTGAAGGTCAAAATGTCTTTCCCCATCCATGTTACTCAGGTTCTCTCTCCAGGGGCACACATCTGAGATTCCTTGAAAATCAAGTTGAAAATTACTTCTGTGCTTTACTACATTATTTTGTCAAATGAACATTTTTACTGATGATCAGGATGAAAACTGAAGCCAAATAAAAGGCAGGTGATAGGCACCAATTAATTAAATCCTCTAAAAACAGTAGTGGGGGAAATCGCTGGGAAGAAAGATAGCAAGATGGAGAGAACTACATTTAACAGAAGATCATTTCACTCTCATAAGTGTCCCAGTGAGATGGCTTAGTCATCTCACATATAAAGGTAGTTATGCTGAGACTTCTGAATTCAATCAGATATAGATCCTGCCTCAGGGGACTTATGACTTATTTTGGGAGGATGAGGCACACATATAATCGAATGTTTATATCATGCACTAATTAAGGTTTCGAATGTGAGGTCAAGTCTAGCTATGATTCTGGCTAAGATGTTTTCTCTGAACTTCGTTATCTTTATCAGGTTGTACAACTTTATTTATGTAATCAAAATTGAGTATTCATTTAGTAAAAAGCATCAACTAGTTAAACAACAAATAGTCTCTTTTCCCCCTTTCCCATAACATTAGCCACTTTGAACACATTTAACTGATTCTTTGGGTGTTTATTTCCAAATATCAAAGTAACATCTCAGCATCACTATTTATTAGTTTTTCCTTCTAGTTTTAGATACCATCAGTTGAGTCCTCAATGAGGATGATAGGAATTTAGATCTCCTTACTATGCTTATTACTGCACACTCACCTTCCTGTACCTACTTATCCTCTGGTTACAAGACTTCAATGTTGGCACTACCGACGTCTTGGGCCAGTTAATTCTGTTGTGGGGACTGTGCTGGCATTGCAAGATGTTTAACAGCAATCCTGACACCTATCTACTAGATGCCAGCAGCAACCCCACAGTTGTAGTAAAAAAATGTTTAAGATGCCCTGGCTGGTGTGGCTCAAGCCAAAATGTTGCTGGCTCAATTCTCAGTCAGGGTACATGCAAGAGGCAATCATTCAATATTTCTCCCCCTTTCCTCTCCCCTTCCTCTCTCTGGAATCAATTAAAAAATGTTTAAGACACTGCCAAATATCCCCTGGGGGACAAATCACCCTTGGTTAGATCACTGGGTAAGGTCAAAATTAAGTCTATCCATTTTCTGACTGAAATTTCAGTTTCTCCTTAAGGTTTTTTTAAAAAATTAAAAAAAAAAAAGATTTATTTTTAGAGAAGGGGAGAGAGGGAGAGAAACATCAATGTGTGGTTGCCTCTTGCATGCCCCCTACTGGCAACCCAGGAATGTGTCCTGATTCATAATTGAACCCAGGACCCTTTGGTGCGCAGGATGGACCTCAATCCACTGAGCCACATCAGGCAGGGCAGAAAAATGGTAATTTTTTAAACTTTATTCCATACACAAAATTAACTTGAGATAGACCACAGACCTAAACATAAAGGCTAAAACTATAATGCTTCTAGATGAAAGTAAAGGTAAGCATCTTCATAACCTTGGTAGGCACAGATTCTTTAAAACAAGACACAAAAAGTATTAATCAGAGGAGGAAATAGTAAATAGCAGTTTATCAAAATTAAAAATTTGGGCTTTTCATAAACATTAAGAAAATGAAAAGACGTAACATCGCCCACAAGAACATCTTCCCAATATATTGGTTTTATTTATTTTTTAAGAAGGGAAAGGAGGAAGAAAGAGAGGAACAGAAACATCAATGTATGAGAGAAGCAAAGATTGGTTGCCTCTCATCCGCCCTCAATGGGGACCTGGCCCACAATGCTGTCATATACCCTGACAGGTAATCAAACTGGCAACCTCTAGGTTCACAGGTCAGTGCTCAAACCACTGAGCCACCCTCACAAGGGCTCAATACATTTATTTTACAAAACATATAAAGAACATATAAAGAATTTCTGTAACTCAATAATACAAAAACAACCCAATTTAAAAAATGGCTGAAGAATTCTGGTAAACACAGTGGCATAGGTAAATATGCCTTTCCACATTGAACAACCACCTCAAAATTACAGCTAAACTATAGAATGACCATCATTCAGCACCCTCAGAAACTGAGCTGAATGGAAGTCCTACAACTATGGAATTAAAGATGAAACCAACTATTGAAATAAAGCAGAAACCACATCAAGACTGGTAGGAGGGGCAGAGACGTGGAATGGGCTGGTCCCATACCTATGTATAGTGGAAATATCAGGAGAGATTATCTTAGAAGCAAGGGGGTCCCAACCTGACACTAGAGTCCCCAGCAAGGGGTCCAGTGCCAAGAATGTAAACCCCCATAACTTCTGGCTATACATCCAGCAGGGAATGAGGCTATGGAAGACAGAAATTGGAGTCTCAGGTAGGTCCACACACAGACTTACTTGCATTCACTCCCTCTGAGCTCCAGCATGGTGGAAGCAGGTTGAAAGGTATCAAATACATACAAGGAGAAATTGAATGGTCTGGCATCAGGATAAGAGGTGGGGATAGCCTTCTCCCAGACATAAGTGCCAGCAGAGACCATCGTTCCTTTTCTAAGCCCTCCCCTAGTGGGTCAATTTCTTAGTTTTCTAATCCCAGTGGGTTGCATATCATATTGTAAATTGAAAGGTCACTGGTTCAATTCTCAGTCAGGGCACATGCCTGTGTTGTAGGCCAGGTCCATGTTTGGGGCATGGGGAGAAGCAACCAATCAGTGTTTCTCTCCCTCTCTTTCTACCTCCCTTCCCCTCTTTAAAATAAATAAATAAATAAAATTGTAAAAAACAAAACAAAACAAGTTTGCTTAGAACAATCTATTTCAATACTCACTTGACATGGGACAGCTTAATGACAGACTGACAAAAAGTGAGACTAAATGAGATTCTAAGATCAATCTGGGTAAGGTAAGCTGACAGGTAGAAACTATTGTATACCTGATCATCTAAAACTTATTAAACGAATTACCTGTTTATATTCATTAACACAACTTTGGCAGCAGAATCTCATCTGCTGGCCATCAACCACCTGAACACTGTTTCCAGATCCTTTAGTGGGCAGGTACTCTCCACACTGTTCACAGCAATTCATTATTAGACCATTAGCCAACCTGTACTTATTAAAGCAGTGATTACTGCATAGTTTATGTGTCACATTATTAACGCTGACTTCATGGCGAATCTAAAAGAAAAATGAGAACTTATCAAATAAATGAGCCACATTACCACAATAAGCAATAACCAGTTTCTTCAATAGAAACAAAGAAATTATTAACTTCTCAGAGGAAAAAATATTCAGGGAAAAGACTAAAAAGCCCATTTCCTTTGTCTTTCATTTTTATCTTTATCTTATGAAAACAAAGATTCATAAAACAAAAAGCAGTAAAATCAGTACTAACTTCCCCAGAGACACTTATTCATTCTAAAAATCAAATAGGTCTAGAAAATTTTGATACCACCTGTTTAAAACAAATGGATTTAGAATTCTTATGTGTCCTGGATTTGCAGGGCTCTGGGACAACCAACACCAAACTCAGTTACTAAGGACTGTGTTAAGTGAGGAAAGCCTGCATGCATATTTCTTCTTTCAGCAACTGGAAGGATGGCAATACCATTTAAGGGATGCAAAGTTATCAACATACTTTCAGTCCACAAGTTCTGTATGTTCTTGCAACCAAGTTCTGGTTGCTTCCCTCCATGTCCTGAATAATACATTTTTATTTAGCGTTTCTTGTAAGAACAAAATTCACCATATAACTATTGCTCTGTGGACAAATACAACCAACTCCATAAAAACAGGTGTGTATTTGTCACACTATGCAAATAGGACATTTGTTTATAAGATAGTTCTCACATATCCTTATTCCTTCCTTTAATTTCACTGTCCAGATTCAGGACATGTGTATTATGTATGTAGATGGCAGAGCATAGAATAGCACTTAAAGAGTTAAAGTTATCCTAGGTAATAACCTAAATAAGATAAAAATTCAGACCTCTGTTAATTTACTACAGATTGTACATCTTGACTTGTTCAGAATTCTTTTTCTGAGACTCTGGTTTTCTTCGTAGGGAGACACACAGTATGCACTACAGAATTCCTGGAAGGGCTGGCTTGACTGCACTTGAGGAACATGAGCCCTTTTTGCAGGTGCATCTCTGAAACAGAGGGATAAACACAATTTAAGAATGCTGTATTTTATTTTCAAATATAAAAAACTTAAAGGAGATTCTTCATTTTCTCATAATTTAATCAGTAGGAATCCAGTATAATTTTTGGATTCAGCAAAATCCACTGTTTGGTTTCATCACTAAGAGTTCCTAAATAAACTGGGAAGAGAAGATTTGGAGGTAAAAAATATTTTGCATCAGAAAAACCTTGCTACAGACTCTGTTGACTTTTAGAAGCAATCAAAAAGGGTGGTAGCAACTTGGTAGAACTGAGGTAGAAAATGGGGGACGATTGGAGGTAGAGTCAGTGGTGGGGAGTGGGTCAATTTATTTCCATATGTACATTCCATTTTCCTGTCAAGAGTAAGGACAGTACAAATGAGCCCAGAGTTCTGACAAACTCTTAAGATGACTCAAGCTCAATAAACTTGTAGACACCTCTACCCATAAATTTATGCAGCTCTCCAGTTATATTCAGGACACATATTTACACTGTCAATATCAAACACATGGAGCCATGTTGGAAAGCATAGCTTACTTTTTACACAGTACATTGCGTGTCTTTGGAGGACGCTTATGAGAGAAGGAGGAAAGGCAAGTGGTAGAACAAAAGAGGTTAGCTGATCCTTTCCGTTGATAAGCTGTCTGTCCTTTCTGTAAAGGATTTTTGCAGTGTGCACAGGTGATTTTAGCTGGTTTAGTAAGTTGCTGCTGGATTGAAGGCTGGCAAATCTGTTTAGGAAGCGAGGCCACTGGTGCTAAAGAATCCACCCCTGGCTGTTTCTGATTTCGAGGAAACGATGCTGACTGAGAAATCCAAGAATCTTAAAAGTAAAACAGAAAAAATGTCATGGAACAATTCAAAATTCACATCAGAAAAAATTTTTATATTTAAAATGTTTAAATATAAAATTTTGTATATTTAAAATTTTCATTTTGTACAAGTCTAAGAGAATGGTGAGGCAGCCATAGAAGCAAATGGTTAAAGCCAGGAAGCCTTGTTATCCAACCCCAGGGGAACTATTCACTTCTTATTCTAACCTTATTTGATACTCTACTGTGCTAAGGATGTAAATGGTGAGCCTGGAATTGTGCTATGTAGTAGACACCTCTTAAGTCAGTCTTGCCAGATTTAAAAGGTATATATCCTGAGCTTACTAGGTTGTGCAAGTAGTGTATTAAACTGTGTCTGTGTTACAGTAAAGCCTTATGTTTGGTACCAGCGCACTTGCAAAAAATATTAGCCATTTTTCCTTCCCTAAGAACAAAGTATCAGTGCATTATAAAATTAAGCAAATATGCAACTACAAAGATAACTAGAGTGTGGCATATGATATCCATTTTCATAACAGCATTTCCCCCCTAACATTTTATTATGAAAAATTCAAAGCACATAGAGAAGTTGAAAGAAGTTTACAGTGAACTCCCTCCCATATGCTCACCAAATAGATTCTAATGTATTTTACAATTTTTTTCCAATTAAATTTTCTGAGGGCAACATTGGTTAGTAACATTATATATGTTTCAGTCATACAAGTTTATAATACATCTGTATATTTCATTGTGTGCTCACAACCCAAAGTCTAGTCTCTTTCTGTCAATACGTATGACAACATTTACCTTCCCTCCACACTATTTTACTTTTTGCTTTATCACATCCTCCTATCTATTTATCCCTCTAAATAATCAATCCATCTTATTTTATGTATTTCTAAAAAAAAAAAAAAAAAGATGATTTTATTTATTTTTAGAGAGGAAGAAAGACAGGGACAGAAACGTCAATGTGTGGTTGCCTCTCACATGCCCCCTACTGGGGACCTGGCCCACAACCCAGGCATGTGCCATGACTGAGAATTGAACTAGCAGCTCTTTGGTTCGCAGGCTCGTGCTCAATCCACTGACCTGCACCAACCAGGGCTATGTATTACAAGTAAAATGTAGACATCAATACATTTCTCTCCAAAATACTTCAAAATACATGTAATTTAGACATAACAGCTTAACATGCGTCTTTCCACAATTACTTCCTAGCTTTCTAAAATATTATTTCATAGGCATTAATATATGTAGTGGATTACTCAGGAAAGAGTTCACGCAGTGAAATCTACCCCCCGCCCACACCATCATGTATTACTGTGGCTTCAAAATGGTGCAATTATTATGTACAGGTAATAATGCTTCTCAAACTTTAACATGCATGAGATAACCTGGGAATCTTGTTTAAATAGAGATTCTAAATCAGTAGGTCTCGGGAGAATCTTTAGATTCTGAATTTCTTGGGTGAGAGTGAAACTTTGAGAAATGAGGCTCTCATCAAAAACAGCTTTTGTCATCAATATGAGGCCTATGGTCCCCTCTACCTATTATAGCTCCAGAGGCCTTTTATAATACTTCCAACACTAATAATTCCATTTTCATTTCTAAATTCCCACTCACTGCTTCTAAATTTTCTTTGTTCTATTTCCAGACATCTTTTATCTTACAGGCAAAACCAAAATAGAACAAGTAGCAAAGGAATTATTTCATTCCACAGGATGACATGCTAGTTAATATGGAGTATACGCCAACAAAGGATTTTTATTGCCAAGTAATCAGAAAGGAAGTTTCTTTACTGCTAAATTTTCCTTCTTCAATCGAAGCCATACCTTTAGAAAACAAAATCATTCTGAACCACTCACCCCCCCAAAAAAGAAATTAATATTTACCTATAAAATAAACATAGGTTGCACTGGCTGGGTAGCTCAGTTGGTAAGAGCTACTCATACACCAAGGTTAAGGGTTTGATCTCTACTCAGGGCACATACAAGAAACATCAGTGGATACATAATAAATAAGTGGAATGACAAAATTAATGTTTCTTCCTTCCCCCCTCTAAAATAAATAAAAAAATAAACATAGATTGCATCTTGGAATCAATCTTCTCTGAATATTATCTGGATGAGAAACTATATTTATTTACTTTTAAAATTATCTTTTTTAAAGATTTCATTTATTTATTTTTGGAGAGAGATAAAGAAAGGGAGAAAGAGAGGGAGAAAAACATCAATGCATGGCTGCCTCCTGCACACCCCCAACTGGGGACCCAGCCCACAATTCAGGCATGTGCCCTAAGGGAACCAGCAACCCTTTGGTTCTCAGGCTGGCACTCAATCAACTGAGCTACAGCAGCAAGGGCAAAACTATATTTAACAGCCTTGGCTGGTGTAGCTGAGTGGATTGAGCGCGGGCTGTGAACCAAATCATCGCAGGTTCGATTCCCAGTCAGGGCACATGCCTGGGTTGCAGGCCATGGCCCCCAGCAACCACACATTGATGTTTCTCTCCCTCTTTCTCCCTCCCTTCCCTCTCTAAAAATAAATAAATAAAATCTTTAAAAAAAAAACCCAAAAATGAAAAGTACTGACGTACAGCACACTTAAAAAACAAACAAACTATATTTAACAAACAGAGGCCAACTATTATATGATTTCTCCTCACCAGTAGTATGGGAGAAATAAGAAACTTGAACACAAAAACATTGGGCTTTTTAATTTTGTGGAGTTATCCATACTTACAGGAGCATAGTTGTCTATAATTATGGAAAATGAGATATCAACTTTACTGCTCAAGAAACTAATTAGATCTTGACTTTTTTTTTTCACTTTAGCTTTGGTTCACACATAAATAAAGCAAATATTTCCGTTGTTTATACTGTATTATTTAATTCCTCCTAATTTCAATTTCATCAAGTTTTTATTTTATTTTTGGTATTAGTGTGGCCAGATTAAACTTAAAGAACTCCCAAATTCCTCCATGCCTTATTCCTGGAATACATTTTAAGAGGTCTAGTATATTATTTAATCCAAGTCTCTCATTATATGCAAAGAAAATTAAGACCTACAAGTTAGGTGATTTGCCCAAAAGTCCAGTAAGTATTAGACCCACTATTTAACTTTTAGGTACTCTTCATTTCTTCCTGCATCTAAACTCTTCTACCTAAACAACCTTTCAGTATTTTTTTTTTATTTTAATTGTTGATCAAGCACAGTTTTCTGCCTTTTATCAGTATTTCTTTAGTGTTGGGTCTATTGGTAAAAAGTTCTTTCAGTGCCATGGTGGGGTTTATTTTATTCCAGTTGGTAAGGAATAACATGTTACACAGTTTATAAATCCTACATGCAGGTCTCAAGTGAAATTTTTGTTCACAATGACTGTATTTGCATGACTAACACCCAGATAAACACAGACAATTTCCAATAGCCCAGAAACCTTCCTTAGGTATTTTCCCACTCAATAACTTCCCTAATTTCCCATAGGCCATCCCTATTCTGACTTTAAAATTGATTTTCTTTTATATTGAGCTTCACATACATGAGATTATATATGTACTCTTTTGTGTCTAGTTTCCATAACCCAACATCTTTTTTTTTTTTTAAAGATGTTATTTTTTTAATATAGAGGAGAAGGGGGGAGAAAACAGATATACCAGAGAAACATCAATCAGTTGCCTCTCCCATCTGACCCACAACTGAGACATGTGCCCTGAATGGTAATCAAACCAGCAACCTTATGCTTTGCAGTACGATGCCCATCCTACTGAGCCACATTAGTCAGGGCATCATCTCGTGTCTAAGATTCATTCAACAACTGCACACAGTAGTTCATTCTTTCTCAATGATTGGAGTATTCCAATGTGTGGCTAATACCACTTATCCATTCTACTGTTGATGGACACTTGGAATGCATCCAATTTTTTATTTCTGTACTTGTCATTTAATGTTTTTTTTAGGTATTTATCACACTCTGAATTTTTCTCTTCACTTTAGAAAGTTTGAACTTGTATCTCTGCCTCATTTCTTTCCCCTTCTTTCTGGGACATCAATTACATGTCCTTTTTCATCAAGTATCATAGGTCTCTCACATTTCTTTAAAACATCACTGGTGCCCTAGAAGGTGTGGCTCCGTTGGTTGGAGGGTTGTCCAGTACTCTTATTGGGAACTGAGAAAGGTCACCGGTTCAGTCCCAGGTAAGCTGTGCACGGAGGCAACTGATCAATGTTTTTCTCACATCAATATTTCTCTCTCACTTCTTCTCTATGTAGAATCAATGTATATATCTTTGGTTGAGGATTAAAAATTAAAAAAAAATTAAATCCTCACATGCAGATACTTTTTATTGTTGATTTTAGAGAGAGAAACATCAATGTGAGAGATGCATCTATTGGTTGCCCCTCGTACGTGCCCCAAATGGGGATTGAACCTGCAAACTTTGGGTGTGTGGAACCATGTTCCAACAAACTAAGCTGCCTGGTCAGGGCTCTCATATTCCTTTCTGTGTTTTCCACCCTTTTGGGTATGATTCAGTCTGGATAATATCGTGATATAACTTCAAGTTCACTCACCCTCTTTTCAGCTGGGTCCCATCATAAAGTTAAAACATAGTTTCTTAAAACCTGTGTCTGATAATCCAATTACTGAGACACCCTTGTGGGCTGGCTCACCTCCACTCTCTGCTTTTTAAAATATTGATATATATTTTTAAAGGGTTTATTTATTTATTTTTAGAGAGAGGGGAAGGGAGAAAGAGAGGGAGAGAAACATCAATGTGTGATTGCTTCTTGTGTGCCCCCTACTGGGGACCTGGCCTACAACCCAGGCATGTGCCTGGGAACTGAACTGGCAACCCTCAGGTTTGCAGGCCAACACTCAACCCACTGAGCCACACCAGCCAGGGCAAAATATCGATATTCTGTTATATAGTCTTGTCTTCTCATACTCCTAATTGTTTTTCATTATTTTTATACGAAAAATTGGAGAAAAAAAATCAAGGCTCTGAACCACTCACCAATCCAATCCAAGTATTCCAGTTAGTATTCCAATCCAAAGGTTGGAGGTTTATGTGTATATGTGTGTGTTCCCTTGAGAGTCTGCTGAAAGCTCCTTTTATTCTATTTTTAAAAAATAATTATATTTATTTATTTATTTTTAGAGAGAGGGGAAGGGAGGGAGAAACAGAGGGAGAGAAACAACACAGGTTGCCTCTGGCACAAACTCCAATGGGGACTGGGCCTGCAACCCAGTCATGTGCACTAATGGGGAACAAACTGGGGACCTTCTGCTTTGTGGAATAACACTCAACCAACTGAATCATGCTGGTTAGGGCTGTTGAAAACTCCTTTTAGATTCTCAGCTATCTCTGAGCCTTTTTTGAAAATAAACACATATCACTAGGAAAAGCAGACAGATTACTTTGCTAAGAATCCTCTCAGATCTTACAATCCTAGTTTTTCACTATATTTCTAGCTCTGTGATGCTTTCAACAGATATCTTTTGTCTTTCTCCTCCCTAATTATTCTCTCTAGGAGGGATAGGAATTACCTAGTTTATCAGTATCAGAAGAACTCCCTAGAATCAGTATCATGGTCAGAAATGTTTAGAGTGCAATAAAAATACAACATAGATGCAAGAGCCATTCCCAATGGGTAAGGCATTTTGCATGTTGAGTTTTTTACTATTGATATAAAAATGTGATGAGCAGAAAACTTTCACTGAAAAATAGTCTGCTGGGGACTTCTGGTCAAGATGGCAGTATAAGCAGAAACAGCTTGCCTCTTCACACAACCACAACAAAATTACAACTAAAATACAGAACCACCATCACCCAGAACTGACAAAAATCAAGTTAAATGGGACAACTACAGAATTAAAGAAACCACAACCATCCAGAGTGGTAGGAGGACACATACGCCAAACACGTTGGTCCTACATACACATGTGGATAAAAATTCAGGAGGAATATCTTGGGATCAAGGAGTCCCAGCCCCATACCAGGATTCCCAGCCCAGGGTTCCAGTACTGGGAAGATAAGTCCCCACAACTTCTGGCTGCAAAAACAAGCAGGGATTGAGTTGGTGGAAGGAAGTGCTAAAGCCCCAAGCATTTCCTTTTGAAGAACCCACACACAGACTCACCTACTCAGACTTACTCCCTCTGAGCTCCAGCACTGGGGGGAAGCAGCTTGCAAGACACCAGTGGCATATTGGGAGAAATTGGAGTGGCTGGCAGCAAGGCAAGCAGAGGCCACTGTGCCTTTTCTGAATCCTCACCCCACAGAGCTAGCAAGCTGGTGCTGTATCTGAGTCCCCATCGACTGGGGTAAAACTGTTTGCCCAGTCCTAGAGATAACCTGAGACTATGCCCTACCCAATTTATGGGCACACACAGCTGCTTTTCCATATGAATGGCTGGTCTTAACATGCTTTACAACTTCCTAAATCCCCTCAAACAAGCAATACCTGGACTCAGTGAGCCTCAGGTTGGGTACTAGCAGCAGCCATCTCAGATTGCTTTACAGCTCAGGCAGACTGGCCCAGGTGCTGAGGCTGCCATTACTCTGCACCATCTGGAGAACCCCAGAGCCTGCACACTCAGTGGAGAGGTACAGACCATGACAGTGCACCACCACCCTATGCCTGCACAGCTGATTGTCCATGGAGGGCAGAGGATGGTGGTCAGTAGTCAGTCAGTCCTTGCAGCTGAATGACCTGGGTCAATCCCTTCCATTAAGCTGCCAATAGCAATCAAAGCTCAACTAAAAGAGGAGGGCGTACTCAGCATACATGGAGGTCGCGCCTCAAGTACCTAGCTTGGATTGATAGGGGAGGCTGTGCCATTGGACCCTATGGGACACCCACATTAGGCAACACTACCAAGACACAGAGTCAAAGCAGGTCTACCTAATACACAAAAAAACACAGGGAGGCTGCCAAAATGAAGAGACAAAGAAACATGGCCCAAGTGAAAGAACATATCAAAACTCCAGAAAAAGAGCTAAACAAAATGAAGATAAGTGATCTATCAGATGCAGAGTTCAAAACACTGGTGCAGGATGCTCAAGGAACTTAATGAGGACCTAACAGCTTAAAAAAGATTTTGTCAGAAACGAAGGATACACTAATTAAAATAAAGAACAATTTATGTGGTAACAACAGTAAGTAGGTAAAGCTAGAATCACATCAATGATTTGAAACATGAGGCAGGAAAAAAACAACCTATCAGAACAAGAAGAAAAGAGCATCCAAAAAAAATGAGGATAGTTTGTAGGCAGCCTGTGGGACAACTTTCAGCAATCCAACATTGACTTCATAGGGGTGCCAGAAGAAGAGAAAGAGCAAAAAATTGGAAATGTATTTGAAAAAATAGTGAAATGAAACTTCCCTAATTTGGTGAAGCAAATAGACATGCAAATCCAGGAAGCACAGATTTCCAAAAAGATGGACACAAAGAGGCCCACGCCAAGACACATCACAATTAAAATGTTAAAAGTTAAAGATAAAGAGATTCGGGGAGGTTGTGGGAGAATGGGTGAGAGATGAGGGGATTAAGTACAAATAGGGAGTTACAGAATAGCCATGGGGATGTAAGGTACAGTTTAGGAAAGGGAGTAACCAAAGAACTTACATGCATGACCTGTGGACATGAACAAGGGTGGCGGCATTGCCTGAGGGAGTGGGGGTGCTGGGTGGAAAGGAGAAAAAGGAGATAAATCAGGGCAACTCTAACAGTATAATCAATTAAAAAAAAAAAAGTCTGCCCTAAAGGTTAATGATGGAAGGATACAAGATGGCAGTACAGTAGGTGGAAGCCATACTCACCTTCTCCCAGGAAAAACACCAAATTACAACAAAATTATACAACAGTCAACCAGAATAACCACATGAAGACTAAATGAACAAGAATGTTATAACGAAGAATTTACAGATGAAACCAATTGAGACTGGTAGAAAGATCAGAGATACAAAAAAGGACTGGACTGGTACCCATGTGTGAAAGTTGAGAATCTAGAGGGTTAACTGAGCTGCAACCACAAAGGGTTCCCCCACCCCCTCCCAAGGAGTTAGTATCTCAACTCCACTGTAGGCTCCCAGCTAAGAGCACTAGTGCCAAGAAGGTGTCCACATAATTTGGCTGAGGAAATCAGCGGGAATTTTGTATCTACCAGGGAAAGACAGGAGTCTGCTAGACCCCTAGAGCCCTCTTAAAGGGCCAGTGCACAAAATCTTATTTGTGGGCACTCACCTTGGGCTCCAGCAGAGGGATGGTGGCTCAGAGTAGACCAGAGTTATACAAGGAGAAAATGGGTTGTGCAGCCTCGAGGAGAAAGCTAAAGGAAACAGCTGCTATTTATTAAGAATAAATAATGTTCCACAGGGACATTATTCCACACTGCTTATACACACCATTTTTCCTGGGTCAAACACTCTCTTGCATGCCAATTTAGGGTAGAAAGAGATACTAGCCATGCCCTGCTAAGCTGAAGCTCTGAGGAGCAGATTTTTTTTTTGGAAGACTTTCAAAGAGGTCATTTTCCCCCCTAAAAGCCCCTACTCAGCGCCACCATTCCTGCACAGAGCCCTCCCTCCACATTGCCAAATCTTAATCTGTTTTAGCTGATGAACTCTACTGGCCTCACCCTAACAACTCCCTAAGACCCTGCCCCAACACAAAGAACCACAGGCATCAGGTGGGTGATGGCTAGCCTTGGTGTACACTGAGACTTTTGCTGAGCGATCTCAGACCCAGCATGGGTGCCAAGTTTGAATCTCTATCAACACGGTGAACAACATTTACCCCTACCTCGTGACTCACTGAGAACCAACATCATACAACTTATGTACAGCCAGAGGATCTTTCAATGACTGAGCCAAAGAGGTGGCCATCAGATGGAAGCTGGCCTTGGTACACTGCCTGGCCCCTCCCATGAGCACCCAGGCTGAATCAGGCCGTCACAAAATGTGGACTCACTTGTAGCTCCAAAGAGGTAGCCCAAGGCCAGTCATGGACAGTGCCTGACACTGACCTGCACCAAAGTCTCTCTACAAAATATTAGCAAACTGAATTCAGTACTACATTAAAAAGATCATATTCACCAGGGTCAAGTGGGATTTATTCCTGGGATACAAGGTTAATACAGTATCTGAAAATCAATTGATATGACATATCATATAAACACAATAAATAAAAATTAAATGAACATATCAATAGATAGAAAATTATCATTTGACAAAATCCAGCACCAATTTGATTAAAAACTCTCAACAAAGAAGAGAACATACCTCAACATAATAAACGCCATATATGACAAACCCACAATTAACATCATATTCAATGGGGAAAAACTAAAAGCATTTCCCTTAGGATTAGGAACAAGACAGGGATATCCACTTTCACTACTCTTATTAACATAGTATTGGAAGTCCTAGCCACAGCAATCAGACCAGAAGAAGAAATAAAAGGCATTCAAATTGGAAAGAAGTAAAACTGTCATTATTTGCAAATGACAAAATAGTGTCAATACAGAACCTTAAAACTAAAAAAACTACTATTCATTTATCATTCTGATAAATGAATTCAATCAAGTATCAGGATACAAAATAAATATTAAGAAGTTGATTGCATTTTTATAAACCAATAATAAGCAATCAGAAAGGAAAAATAAGAAAACAATCCCATTTACAATTGGCATTAAAAAAAAAAAAAAGAAAATGCCTAGAAATAAATTTAATCAAGGAGGTAAAAGACTTCACTCAGAAAATTATAAGACACTGAAGAAACTGAGGAAGACACAAATAAACGGAAGAATATAAAATGCTCAAGCACTGGAAGAATCATCATTAAAATATCCATACTACCCAAAGCAATCTACAGATCCAATACAATTCCCATAAAAATACAAATAGCATACTTCACAGAACTAGAATAATCCAAAAATTTATATGGAATCACAAAGACCTCACATAGCCACAGCAATTTTGAGAAAGAAGAACAAAGCTGGAGATAACATGTTACCTGGTATCAAACTATACCACAAGGGTATAGTAATGAAAGCAGCATGGTACTAGCATAAAAACAGATATACAGATCAGTAGAACAGAACAGAAAGCTCAGAAATAAACCCACATCTATATGGTCAATTGATATTTGACAAAGAAGGTAAGAACATACAGTGGGGTAAAGACAGCCTATTCAATAAATGGTGTTGGAAAATTGGATAGATACATGCAAAAAAATGAAACCACACAACCTTCAAACACCACATACAAGAATAAATTCAAAATAGACCAAAGACTTAAATAAGACTTGAAATCATAAAACTCCTACAAGAGCCCTAGCTGGTGTGGCTCAGTGAATTGAGGCCCAGCCTGCAAACTGAAGGGTTGCTGGTTTGATTCCCGTTTGTAGCATATGCCTGGGTTTCAGGCCACATCTCCAGTTGTGGGCCTGTGAGAGGCAGCCAACTGATGTTTCTCTGGCACATCAATGTTTCTCTCCCTCTCTTTCTCCCTTTTTTGCCCTCTCTCTGAAAGTAAATAAATAAAAATCTTAGAAAAAAGAAAACCATCCTAGAAGAAAACATTGGCTATAAAATCGTACATTTCTGTTAGTACTACTTTTTCTGATATATCTCTTTGCTCAAGGGAAACAGAACAAAAAAATAAAAGTGACTACATCAAACTGAAAAGATATAGATTCTCTGGTCAATGAGCATATCCATGTGAACAAAGCTCCCAAGATGCAATGCAAAACTTACACAGATCATGGGTAGACTAACACATACACGAGCTCTCCTTGTCAAAGTGAGATGATCCTACTGAAAAAGAACAGATTGTTCCTAGACCAGAAGAAGAGGTTGGCGGAGATGAAAAATATATCCCATAAAAAACATTAACTTATGTTCTGGAAATCAATTCTGAAAAAATAAATACTAGTAAAAGTAAAACAAAACCCACAATGACCTATTACTTCACACCTGTCAGAATGGCTATCATAGAGAAATCAACAAATGTTGGTGAAAATGTGGAGAAAAGGGAACCCTTGTGCACTGTAAGTGGAAATACATATTGGTGCAGCCAGTATGGAAAATGGTATGGAAGGTCCTCAAAAAAATTAAAAATGGAATTAACTATCTATGACCCAGTGTTTCCATTTCTGGATATATACCCAAAATAACCCAAAACACTAATTTTAAAGAATATATGCACCGCTATGTTCATTGCAGCGTTAAGATAGTAAAGATATGGAAGCAACCAAGAGTCAGTCGATAGCCAAGTGGATAAAAAAGTGATGATACACAGCCCTAGCTGAGCTAGTATGCCTCAGTGGATTGAGCGCCACCTTACGAACCAAAGGGTCTCCGGGTCACCAGGTCAATTCCCAGTCAGGGCACATGCCTGGGTTGTGGGCCAGTCCCAGTGTGGGGCGTGAGAGGCAACCACCTATTGATGTTTCTCTCTCCTCCATTTTCCCTATAGAATGGAATATTAGTCATAAAAAAGAACGAGCTTGGTTCCAGTCAAGATGGAGGCATAGGTGGAAACCCTTCATTTCCTTGCACAACCAAAATGAGGATAACAACCAATCGAAAATCAATAAACAACCAGAAGTGCCAGAATATCAAGCTGCATGGAATCCAACAACCAAAGAATTAGAGAAAAAAAAATCAAGCAGAACAACTAGACCTGTAAGGTGGCAGACAACGTAGGCCCATGGAGAAAAACTGAACCAGTCCACGGACCTTCAGGGCAGGGTGGGGCTGCCAGAGGCTTGGAGACAGGCTGTACGGGCTGTGCTGACTTAAGGGGAATCTGAGACTCAGGGTTGATACAGTAGGAGAAATTCCCAGTCTCACACAAGAGTCCATGAGAAAGTGTGCTAGGGACAAGTAGGTGAGCTGCATTGTTCCCTGTCTGGCACCTCCCCGCAGGCAGAACCCACAGCACTGCAAAGAGCTAAAGCAGAGCACTGGCCTGGGTGAGTTCCTAAGGCCCCACCCGCTTACAACTTCTCAAGTGTGCCAAGACAAAGAAATGTGGCCCAGCCATGGCTGGTGTAGCTCAGTGGATTGGGCGCGGGCTGTGAACCAAAGCATCGCAGGTTCGATTCCCAGTCAGGGCATATGCCTGGGTTGCAGGCCACGGCCCCCAGCAACTGCACATTTATGTCTGTCTGTCTGTCTCCCACCC